>MJUU01030261.1:0-13956 GCA_002080025.1 Modiolus philippinarum
ATAAAGATTTGATCCCTAAATCCAAAAATGTAGGAGGAGTTTGCATCGCATGCCACATGTGTCTAATCCACATCTTTTGGTCTTTGTTAAAATTGACATCATGGGGCCTCTTGTTTGCACCAAGACCAATATCAAAAATCCGAAAGCTTATTGCGCATCTACAGACTATATGCAACAATTCTATAACAAATTTAAATTAAATCCCTAAATCCATAAATGTAGGAGGAGTTTGTGTCACATACCACATGTGTAAAAATTGACATCATGTGACCTCTTGTTTGCACCAAGACCAATATCGGAAATCCGAAAGCTTATTGCGCATCTGCACACTATATGCAACAATTCTACAACAAAATTAAATCCCTAAATCCAAAAATGTAGGAGGAGTTTGAGTCACAAGAAAAGTGTGACGGACGGACGGACGGACGGACGGACAGACGGACGGACGGACGGACAGACGGAGGGTATAACATTATCCCCGAACTTTCTTCGAAAGTGCGGGGATAAATAGTTGTCTTGGAAATTTTCAGGAAATAAACCAACATTGGAATCGATTTCTTTTTACTCCGACAGTGGAAATGTTTATCCTAATCGAAAAGAAAATCCAAAAATATGGATTTAAAAAAAAAAAAAAACATATTTGGACTTGCAAGAAATTTACCAAAAGTGGAATCGAATATTTTTTAAATCCAATTGCTGAAAATGTTTGTCATTTTTGAAACAAAATCTTAAAAGTATGGTAGCTAGGTAGAATTCCAAAAATAGGAAGTCTTTTGTAGACTTTCGGCAAATTTAAATCACATTTAAAAGTTCTAAGTATTCAAATCTTTGTTTTCTATCAAACACTTGCTAAAATATAAGATTTTATGTCAAAAATATAAAAAAAAAATATTAGTCTTTGACAATATCAGGAAATTTACCTAAACTGGAACCAGAAACAAAATTTCGAAAGCTAATATTGCAAATGTACAGACCATATGCTTCAATTCTACATATTACTTTTCATTTCTTGATCTCAACATGTACATGTAGGGCTGTTTTCACTTGGAACTCTAGAGTAGCGTAGGAATTAGAATCATTTGTTTTGTTAATTCTGATTTGTTACCCATTTCGCGCCAATAGGGTAGCTAGAGTTCGACTCTTCAAGATGGCGGAAATAAAATCGACCTTTCAGATTGGAGTTTTTATAAAATTCTTTATCAGGGCCACGTTCTTCCGGCTCTAGAGTCGAAATCGAGTTTTGATCTGGTTGTGTTCATGCGGGACTCGAGTCTCTACTCGAGTTACAACTCAAAACAGCCTAGGAGGAGTTTTTTTCACATGCCACATTTGTCAAAATCCGAATCTTTGAGCCTTTGTCAAAATCAACATCTTGGGCCCTTTGTTTGCACCAAGACCAATACCAAAATCCGATAGCTTACTGCGCATCTACAGACTAAATGCAAGAAAAATCTACACCAAATTAAATTCCTTTATTCAAAAATGTAGGAGTTTTAGTCACAAGATAAGTGTGACAGACGGACAGACAGACGGAGAATACAACAATACTTCCGATTTTTCTTCGAAATTACGGGGATAATTAATACAAACTGTAGTGAAACATTATTTTAAGCTTCTACTGGGGAGATTGTTTTGAAACTTATTATTCAGCCTTTATATGAGAGGTTGTAAGGAAATGCATTTTTTCAGTCTTGATGAGTCATTTGCATGTACTTCCTGTTTCATAATATACGGACTTCAGTGAAATATGAATTTTTCTCGGGTTTAATTTATAGGGGTTAATTTGAATAAGTATGTTAAAGTTAATCCAAGTATGAGCAGGCCATAACAAGACACGAAAGTTACTGTGAATTTTGTTTTTGCAACCGTTATAATCATGCCAAGTATTGGAACCCCTATATGAATTACAAATTTTGGGGAGTTATGACTAAAAACTACACTGATCCAACTGTTCACCAAAATATTCCAATTTTCTATTTATGGTAGCTTATCTTGCCCGAGGTTTATAACGTGTTAGATTTATATTTAAGAAATACATTATTGCAAGCGGGCTCAGTGGGAATAGGAACATGGACAGACCTAATATTTGTCATTTTTTTTAAACCGAGCGATAGGTCTGACCATGTTCTAATTCGCATAGAGCCCACTTGCAATAATTTATTTCGATTCTAATATTTTAACATTTGAAGTGGCTCTTAAATTGACACTAGATTTAAAATATGTCGTAAAACTTCATGCAAAAACACATAAATGGACATGGAAAAATCTATATTCGTTGTTTTATTAATACAAGTTGCTCATAAAGCTTATGGATTAATACAAATAATAAATTGTAAAAAATATAAAATACGGATATTTTGAAATCAAAGCGGGAATAAGTGTGAGCTGGTTGTATTTCTGATTTATATGACTGCTTAGTTATGTTATATTTGAAGCCAAAAAAGGGAAAGCAAATGAATAAAACTCATATTGATAATTTCATTTACGTTAAAAATCTTTTTTTTATAAATTGTAGAGCATGATATGCAACATAGATAAGATTTCACAACAACAACACATCCTTTGCTAGGTTACGGTCATGTCAATTTCAGTTCCGAGTCTTAAATTCAGTAACTATAATTGTAAATTTCTATTTAATTGTCATTATTTGGTGTGGATTTTTGGGTAATACATAATTTAAAACTTTATTTACACATGAATGTGAAACTGTACATTACGAATGTCCTTTTGTAAATGGTATACGCATGTGCTAAAAATATTGTTGGAATTAGAACACAGCTTTGTTTCCAAAGCCAAAGAAGAGAGTCATATTAGAATTCCACCTATCACAGAATACATATCACGGTGTATATTCAAAACGAAACCTTTCAGACCAAATCGGCGTTCTTGGTTTCCTTTAAGATGCGACAACGCGTCCTTTCAGATGTTTACTATGGATGTCAAGAAACAGGGTGATGACATGACTGTAAATTTCGAGCAATTTAAGTACACAGCTTTATTTTTTAAACTTAGAAGCACCATCACGGGATATTAGTTATAATGACATTTCTTTGTATGTGTCATAAAGCTTATTTCATGTTCTCATAGTCATGCATTTATTGACACAAATGCACACGTTGAACCAAAACTGACCAGCTCTGACTCTAATTTTTGTTATTGACACCTCTTAATAATTTCTGTCATATGCTAACGGTAATATATACATTTGCTTATGCATAATTGATATTATTTTCAATGAAATATTATTTGAGGAGGCACTCCCTTTAATAAATTGCCGGTAAAAAAAAACAAAATGGCAAATAACGCATCCTTTCAGATAAAGAAAACGAATCCTTTCAGTCTTTCCCAAATGTTTAACGGAACATTTTTGAAAAAAGTTAATTAAAACCTTTATAATATGCCAGAATTCAGAACCGGGAAATTCCTGGTCGTGTTTTCATGGAACAAATCAATTTCGAACTAGTGGGGATTTTGAAAATTTGTATTCTCTAATTTTTGTTCGAAATAAATACTTCCCAAATGATGTTAGATGAATTCAATAAACAACATGTTTGGAAATTGATCTCACTGCTGATTGGTAAATCAAATGAATTGTAGATATAGTGCAACCGGATATTGATGAAATTAACACCTGCATCATTGTATAACGAAATGGTTTTTGCATTTTTATTGACTAAGATAACTCAATTTATTTAAAAGATAATATGACATTTTTATTAAAAATATTATATTAAATTATATTCAACGCCCCTTTTAATGAATGGAGCAATGATACACATAGCAACGTTGATAGCAACAAAATGGCGGCATACTTGAGACTGGAGACCACGGAGATCAGATTACTTTAAATAAATTGAATAAAAATTAGAGAAACAATCTCTAACTTTGTTTTCCGGTTTATTATGATAATTTCTCACATCTCGATAGTTAAATTTTCACATTTTAAAGTGCTCGGGTATACCTCGAACTATAAAATGTGAAAAATTAGCTATCTCGATGTGAGAAATATACGTAATAAACTGGAAACAATGTTAGAGACTATATGTAAATAATGGGCTATGCGAGACTTGGTATGTTTGCATTTTGTGCTGATTAAGGATTCGGAGACTCAAGTATCCAGTTGCGCCAGTACAAATTTTGTGCTTTAAATAAAAGGATACGGAGTAAATGTACATGAGACAAAGTCATGACAAAACCAAACAATGGAACATCGTTTTTATACGCCTGTCGAAAGACGAACGTTATGGTAAACCTTCCGTCCGTCCGTCCGTCTGTCCGTCTGTTAACTTTTTGGTTTCCGGAATTTTTTTCTGTAACTGCTCGACATATGGATTTCATATTTGGTATATGGGTATATCTAGGTGAGATACAGATCAAGTTCGAATTTGGTTTCGGTCGGTTGATTTCATACAGAGTTACGGGCCTTTGACTTAGTGAAATTTTGAAAAATATAGGTTTCCGGAGTTTTTTTCTGTAACAGCTTGACATATGGATTTCATTTTTGGTATATGGGTATATCTAGGTCAGATACAGATCAAGTTCGAATTTAGTTTCGGTCGGTTGATCTTATACAGAGTTACGGCCCTTTGACTTAGTGAAATTTTGAAAAATATAGGTTTCCGGAGTTTTTTTCTGAAACAGCTTGACACATTCATTTGATATTTGGTATATGAGTGTATATATATCAAGTTTTAGTTTAGTCCTGATTTATGAATTGTGTACGGAGTTACGGCCCTTGGACTTAGTAAATCTCCGAAAAACATAAGTTTCTCCGCCTTTTCTTTACAATGCGTGAATATGTTGATTTGATATATAGTATATATGTAAAAGAAATAAAATGGGGTAAATGCCAAGGAGACAACATCTCATATCTAGGTTAAAACGACCTTAATATTTTAAAAAACTTCGACAATGAAATTATATTATATATCAGATACCGGAAATCAGACTTACAGTGTGATGAATACCACATGTGGAGTAGGTCATGCTTACCCCTTCAGAGCATCTGACGACAGTCCTGTTTTTAGGGATTCACACTGTTAGTGCTTTATTTCTGTGTCGTTTGTATTTAGTTCTGTTGGTTTTGTTCTCATCATTTATGTTGTATTCAATTGATGGTTTGTTTTTCCTCTTGTTTCGGTCTTCATTTACAAATATGCCTATTTCAATAAATAGATCACTGTTTTCCTCCTCTTTATTTGGCATTCTAATATGACTCTTTTCTTTCGCTTTGAAAAGAAAGCTATGTTCTAATTCCAACAATATTTTTTTATCACATGCGTATATATCTTTTTTTTACAAAAGGACATACGTAATGTACAATCACTCAATATTCATTTTATTTTGTTTAAATCAAATAAATTATAATGAATCACTCAAAAATCCACATCAGATAATGACAATAATAGAAATTTACAACAGTTACTAAATTTAAGACTCGGAACTGAAATTGACATAATCGTAACCTAGCAGCGAATGTGATGTTGTTATGAAATCTTATCTATGTTGCATATCATGCTCTGCGATTTAGATATAAAATTTTTCATTTTTAACGTTAACAAATTTTTAGATGTGAATTTTATTCCTTTTCTTTTCTTTATTTTTGGCTTCAAAAATAACATAATTAAGCAGTCATATTTATAAATTAGAAATACAACCAGCTCACACTTATACCCGCGTTGATTTTAAAATATCCGTAGTTTATATGTTTTATAACAAATAATTTGTATTAATTCATAAGCTTATGATCCACTTGTATTAATAAAACAACGAAATCAATATAGATTTCTCTATGTCCATTTATATGTGTGTGTATGCAGTTTTCCGAAATTTTCAAGTCTTGACTAGTGTATATTGATCTCTAACGGAGCCGCTTCGAATGTTCAAAACTCTTGTTAAATATATAAGAATCTAAATAGATTATTGCAATTGGGCTCTTTGCGAATAAGAACATGGTCAGACCTTATATTTGTCTTAATTGTGTACCTCGCTATCGCTCGGTATAAAATATTGACAAATATAAAGTCTGCCCATGTTCTAATTCACATAGAGTCCACTTGCAATAATCTATTTCTTAAACAATATTGAGATCAAAGCATCTTATTTACTTATTATATTGAAACACTTCACTCATGAGGCTGATATGCCGTTGCATAAAATTTCCGACAATTTCACTAGGAATGATATTTCTAGGACCAATTAACCGACAAATGTTTCATGATCTGAATACACGAACATATAATTATTGCATTCTTATATAACGAGTAAATGTCGAAATTACCAGTGCTAACAGTAAAAATGGCGTTTAATACGATGTATGAAGTACATATAAATGCACAATTTAGATGCACAAGTTTTTTTGCAAATTTTCAATTCTCAATAACAAGGCAAATTAATTTATGTTACCCATACCACAAAGTCAGTTAAAAGTTCCGTCACCATAATATCATTGAAAGATATAACGTGCTTTTGTCCAATATGAAACGGGCATATGTCTTCCCGGATTTGAATATACCGTACTTCATCTAGATTGACTCACTGAAAGTGTGACGACGTGCTGTTAACAGCGCAGGACATAATGTCATTTTCAGTTTCGTGGGATTTCAAAAAGTGAATGGCCTTTTTTGAATGCTGTGTTTTTGTTTATGCGTTTTTGTAGCTGTTTTGTGTTTCTGTTTTTTGTGTTCTCGTTTTGGTCGTTTCTTTGGACTTCCATTTTTTTATTGCCAATAATTTGTTCTTTCTGTATTGTACTGTCGTTGTATCACTTTGATCATGATTATTGGTTTATTTCAGCAACTAAACGTCTGAGAAATATAGACAGAATAAGAATATTCGTGTAACGTGAACCTATCTGTTTCAAGGTTTTTTTTTTTCCTCAGAGCTACTTTAACTCAGTTAATATAACTCCAGTCACGTCAAAAGGAATGAAAAAAAAATCTTGTGACAAGCGGATAGAAAACTGATGTACTTTTAAAATAATCTTATTATCCCATTGTACCTCTATACAAAAAGCAGGGGACGATGGCTCCGCTAGTTGAATGTGCATGAATTTTTATTTTAAAATGTTCTGGAACACGCGGACGCATATTTATGCGCCGGTTTTTTTTCCAGAACATTTTTCAATAGAAATGTGTTGATCTTAATGACACAGGCCAAAGTCCTCCGCGTTTTGTGTTGATGTATGGTGTTGTGTTGTAAGTTATAAGTAAAAGAGCCCCGCAAATAACACGTCAAATATATTTCAAAGAAGCGATACTAAACAACAACAGACGAATGCACTTGATAATTAGAGGCACTAAAGAGACAGAATTGCTCCCATGAACCATGACAGACATAGGTTAGTCAAAAAAGCCGCTATGGTGTTGTTTTCCAATAAAGTTCACAGACCGGGATGATGTCGGGTCCACAAATAAATATACAATATATGGTTAAAATATCAACTGTATTTGTACAAGGCTAAGAAGCAGATTGACTTGCGAGCCTTTGGCGAGGATTTTAATCAGTTTCGGTTTCAGGATCTAAAGACACTGATTATATATTGTGTTTATTCTTCAATACATACAACAACTTCATTAATACCGGAAGTGGGCGTGGCTTAAATCGATATCCTGTATAGTATCCAAGATACAGCTGTACATGATACAACAAGGCAATATACGTTTGGCTTCATCTGTATAGTGAAAGCTGTCATCTGCGGACGACCTTGACTGTTTTGAATAAGACTGTCGAAGAGCATTGTGAATATTGTTTGTCTTGAATGACCTCTTTGTTTAAAAGATGATTTGAATGAGTTTCCTCATAGGCTGTATTGTTGAGCTATGCTCAATTTTGGATTGGATGCGGTTTGGAGATGAGACATGAAGTATGGTCGAATATTACTGCAGAAGTTATGTCATTTATATTTTTGAAAACCAATAAAATTACTTTGTAAGCACACTACCTTATTGATTTTTTTCATCCGATTTAGATAAAATTTAAACAGTGATTATTTTGGGGAATTCAAACATGAGTCTTGGTCAAGAATATTCATACGAGTTATGTTCTTTAGAAATAATAAAATGATCAAAATAAGCTCTATAAATTAAATTAATTTGGCGAAAAAAGAAAAAAAGATGCCGATGTTTTTCATAACATTTTAAATGTCAAAGTTTAAATTATGGTGAACACATTTCTTTCTTTTTTTTTTGTTCACTTAGAACTGTTCAAATGACTGCTCTAACTTAACTTAGAATTGATCTAGAATGGCTCTAGAACAGATCTAAAAGCAGTCAGAAAAGCAGTCATCGTGCAGAATTGTTCTAAAAACGACCATTGTCAAGAACAGTTCTAAACACCGGTCATAAACTGTTCTAAAAGCAATCATGGTCAGTTGTTGTTCTTAAAGCAGTCATCGATAAGAACTGCTCTGATTCAATACTCGGAAAACAAGGACATACTAACGAAAAAAAGAATGTAATTACATCGAGTATTGTTATGATATTTTGCTTAGTAATTCTTGAACACATACATGTACACAGCAATATTGATTTGCGTGTCTGGATTTTTATTGATTTTTTTTGGCAGTTCGAAAGATCTCCGTTATTTTCGCATATTTTTCCATGTTGTCAAGGTCAAATGCTTACGACGTTTTGTTTTATTGTAATCGAATCGTTCTGACATTTAACAAGTCAGAAAACACCTTTTCCCCATAAAGAACATATTGTCTTACTAACTAGAGTGTTGAAAAAGGTCAAAATTAGTTCATTTCCAGCGTTGTTTCCAAAACATGGTAAAATAACGTCAGCAAGCGTTTGTTGCTTCCTGTAGACAAGAGACAGTCCGAATGGACACATGCACGTTTTTAACAATTTCATCAGTTTTGGAACCATAAAAGTCGGATTCCCGGTCATAAACACATGAAGCGAATACCCCATTAGCTTGCTTCCTGACATACGCAGTAGGTTTCAGGCATCCAAGATTACTTCAAGAATTTTGCCCGGCTTTGAGACGACACAACTTAAATTATTTTCAAACTCGCATCCGGAGCAAGGGATCAGCAAAAATGAACCAGTTTTTGTCTTGAAACAATCTCAAAATTTTACCTTTCAGGACAATTTCAAGCACTTTCCCTGACAACTTCAACATCCCAAATGCAAATGTGCCGAATGTTTCTGTTGAATTTTTTGTCAAATGCAGATTAATGGCACTAAAAGGTGAAAATTCGCATCGACTGAATCTGTCAATATTTATTGCTTTACCGGAAGTTGGTTAACAGTTGCCTGCAATCTTTGAAAGGACGTCTAGCCTGTCTCCCTGAACGTTAACTTCATTCGTTGGTCACCGAATCGCCATACATATCGAAAAAATCTACTTCACATACTGGCTACTGATTAAAAGTGAATTTAATTTACGGCAATAAGTTGTGTGATTGGTCACTTCAACGTCATTCAATCTTAAAGGCATCTTCTCTTCAACGAAATGACCCCTAAAACAGTTGCCGCTGAAATGACGTTGAAGTGACCAATCACACAAATTATTTATGGAGGGGGATTTCCGCCACCAGAGAAATTCTATGCTGTAAATTTCTATCTTCTCTTTTTATTGTTTTCACTTTCCTGATCCATAGTTCTGCATTTTCTATATCTTATTTTATAGATTCTTTGATATCAATTTATCATATTTTATATTCTTTCTTTCAATGTTCCTATTTCATCCGTACTTCTTCAGTTTTTTTATTTCATATTATTGTTTCTAAAAACTCAATTTATAATATTTTATGATTTTCAAATGTTCAATTTGTATGCTTTGTTCATTAAGTTCTGAATTTTTCTTTCACGGCATTATATCTACCATGTTTCGAAAAATTTCATGTTTTATAATTTGAAAGAAAAATGTTCAAAGTAAGTATTCATTGTGCAACATTCTTTCGTGTATATTTAACTTTTTTCTTTGTATTTTCGTGCAATTTTTGTTTTTATATCCTTAAAATAAACGTGGCGGAAAAAACGCGTATGATTGAATTATGACAACAGATGGCGCGAGTGTTTCTGTGACAGCTTTTCATCCGCCAGCAGATTCATCCACGAACGAGACGTTATAGGAACATCATATTATGTAAAACAATTTTAATATGCTGCAACAAAATGACATTTTTTAGACGATGAAATAAAAAAAACTTTCCATTCAAGTAGACTGAAGCGGGGGAAATTTATAGGTGAATGTTCATGATTGGAAGCGATAATAGACTTGGGCCCAATAAAAATAGTTTAACCCCGCCGCAGCAGGTTTGCGCCTGTCCTAAGTCAGGAAATTTATTAAGCCTTTGTGTGTCTTGTTTGTTTTCTAGCTAGTTCACTTTATGTCTATCGGAGTCTAGGAAGATGCTTATTTCGCTGAACTTGATTACTCTTTGATTTAGGGGCCAACTCCGACCTACCGTTGGGTGTGGGGTTTCCTCACCGTTCATTGAAGATCTTATGGTGGCTTTGAGTTGTTATTGCTCCCCTTAGGGTCGTTGTCTCTTTGACACATTCCCCGTTTCCCTTCTTTTTCTTATTTACTGAAAATACCGTGCTTACCCCTAAATACGGGCGTGACTCGGGAATTGCTTAAATCCCCCCTCCTGAAACGGAAAAGTTGAGAAAAAATGTGGAATTTCGGGAAAGCCCCTACATATAGCGTCAAAATATTTTAAGCCTGGTGGAAAAAAACTCCCATTTAGTAATATAAGAGAAAGGCGAGACCCACATGATTTTCGGGACTTCGGGATTTCTCATTTGTAACTTTGGAAACATGATAACACGTATTTTAAGACCATACATACCCATTTGGAAACTCGAATACAAGCATGCCTTTAACCACGGAAAATCATGATTTTCAGTCAAAAATAAAACGGGACTTCCAAAATTTGGTTTCTTGCATAGATAAAAAAAACCCACAAAGTTTATCATACTTGATCATATGTACGTAAACCAGAAATGAGCAAGCAATATGGACAGTTCATTTACACATCGTATTCTTTTAAATTTCAATTTAGAAAGTTTGTATACATGTATCGTAACGTGAAATTACGGGGGAACTAGCTGGTAGTTTGAAAAATGATGAAGTCCGTATAAAGATAAATGTTCTATTAATAAAGCATATAATCAACAAAATTTTACATATAACAAACAGCGTCATGCACTGGTCGTATGGTAATCCAATAATATAACAATACGGTAAAATCCTGTACAAGTCCGAGTCCGTTACGTTCATACGGAGTTCGCACAATATTCATTCGAGTAACCGAATTGTTTTTCTCAAGATGTGTTCTTGAATTTATACCCTAATCTGAGTAATACTGAATATGTCACCAAATGTTGACATGCGGACAAAAATCATTCATACATTTTAATTAAATAAACAGCGCCGAAACTTAATTTTAATTAGCGACAGGGGTGTTACCCAGAATATTAACCTAACAAATTGAATTTTAAAATATCGAAATTGAATTTAGGAAATTTATAAAATGTTCAAAAAGATTGTCAAAATTTACACTACGACACATGCATTAAATTTTCGAACACATTCTGCCAATACACCTCTACGGAAAATGGGCATTCTATGATTTCACGCATAGCGTCACGCTAGTTCGAATTTTACAATGGCAAGGGTCATATTACAGATCATTACAGCCTTCAGTGGTCAATTAGTACATGTAGGTCTTGGATAAATTTAACCAAACTTTGATATATTTGTTGCCCTGTTAATTTATTTGTAATGAGGTGAAAATGTGCCATAATTCGCGTCTTTGCTAAAAAAAATAGCACCAATTTATTGGCATGAACAGTACTCCGACGGTCCGGATCTGAAGCCCGGAGCCCAGTGAGTGGAGCCCGGAGCTCTAGTGTTGGAGCCTGGAGCCACAGTGTTGGAGCCCGGAGCCCTTGTGTTAGAGCCCGGAACCCTAGTATTGGAGTCCTGAGCCCTAGGTGCTTGAGCCCCGAGCCCTATTGTTGGAGCCCGGAGCCAAAGTGTTGGAAACCGGGCCCAACGTTCAAAAATGTTAGTCGGACCCAGAACCCGAGTTATTCCCTAATCAATGTAATTAGTTATCAGAGCTCCGATTCTTGTCAAAATGTCAACAAAATATGTGCCTATTCGTAAATAAAATTATTTCCTTGAAGGGAATTACCTTTTGCACAGAAATCTCTGTTCTGTAAATGGCTTAAAAACTTTTCGGGAAAACTACGCTATTTCTTTCCTGTAAAGAGCAAATAACTCTCAAAACTCGCCATATTCACACTGGAAAATTATAAGTGTGTCTCGATGCGGTTAAGGGATGCGGTGTCGGCTTTGAAGTTAACGGAAAGCGGGCGGCTTTTTTAGTGGGTGGGAAAGGGATTATCGAAAATAATAATGCATTGGGAATCGTGAAATGATGTAGGAACCGCGTAAAATTTATGCCTTGAACCGGGAAAAGGTTGCTTCAAAAGAGTGTAAAATATTCACCGTCACATTAATACACCCAGTGAAAATAAATTTCCGTGCATTGACATTACTGAACGAAAAGTTCAGGCTACCGGAATGGTAATAAATTTTTTTAATAAAAGAGGTGATGGCGAGAACAGCATGATTTTCGAGACGCCGGGATTTTCAATTTTTCAACTTCGGGAAATCAGATACATGAGATAACTCCCATTTGGGAATGAAAATACCTATCCCTGCTAGACTTAACACGGGAGGGGGGTTTCTAGTGCCACCGATTGGTTCCATAATATGAAATGTTGTTTGGACCATAGATTTATAAATCTACCGCCGTGCGCGGTCCCGGCTTATGAATAGGCCCGCAGCATCCTCTGAGCTTGGAGTATGAGTCTTCCTAACAGAGGACCCCGAGGGAACCCCGGGATATAGAAATAGGACCTAGTATCTCCGGCTTGCGGGATGTGACCCCTCCTAAACGGGGACTGACCCCGAGGGTCCCGGGATATAGAAATACATTTGTAGGACCCATTCCATGGTTGTGCGGGATTAATAAATACACAACCCATCTTTCGGATGGGATGTAAACTCAGGTCCACGTGTAGGAAGAAATGCACGTTAAAGAACCCTTGTAGCAAGCTTTTTTGAGTGGTCCGTAGGTGATCGGCTACTAGGCTAAATTTTCCGCCCTTTTCGATTTCACCTACTTTTCCAGTGGCAGTCAGAATTTCCCGTCCCATGATCCTTTCCATACCCAAAGTGATTATTTATTAACAAACTTGTTCTCGTCTTGATATAGCTGAAATATTGCTGAGTAGACGTTATACAATATTCAATCAATCAATCAATTTATAAATCTATGTTTGGACACTCTAATGACTAGAAACACACCACAAAAAGAACCCTATTTAGGGGTTAGGTCGGCGTAAATGTAACCACTGGGAAATTTCATACAGTCATGCCGAGCTTTCCCAAGCAAAAGGTCAAAAGGTTTGCTTTTCTAATTATTCAGCGATTTCAACTGGTAATTGAAACTGCGTGGTCAAGCTGGCATACATTTATCATAAACGTTTGAGATGTCGTTTCTGTGGCAATTGTCTTTCGCGCCAGCAGCTAAGAAATCTACAGCAAAGTCAGTCGAAAAGCTGGAGGCTAAATCTCCCAAAAAGGCAAAAACTAACACACAAGAGAAAGTCAAGAAACCAAAGAAGAAGTGAAGTCAAGAGCTTATCTCTTACATATACCGTCAAGGGTCCTTCTAAGGACCACTTAACTTCTCAAAAAGAATATTTATATATGTTATATCAGCATTTTCAAAGTCAAAAATGGTTTTTCACTCTGTTTAGTGTATTTTCTCTTTCTTACTAATTCCCCTTTTTAGCTCACCTTGCCAAATGCCATGTGAGCTTTTCTCATCAGTCGGCGTCCGTCGTCCGTCGTCGTCCGTAAACTTTTCACATTTTTGCTATCTCCTCTGAAACCACTGGACCAATTTGAACCAAACTTTACAGG
>MJUU01030268.1:0-12168 GCA_002080025.1 Modiolus philippinarum
TATTAGAAATTAGAAGCTTGTTTAAAATTGATCCATTTAAATCTTACCAAATAAATTGATTACTTTTAAAAATTGAACGATTTACCCGAGGGTGTCTGAGATTTCTTAATCTTGCATTTTCAACGGTCTTTGATTCACTTTCGGCGCCGTCATGTTATCCTGACCATTCGCCATTACTTAGCAACTTACAATGACGTCATAGTATTCACGAGACTGTCTCACATGGGGTGGTGTGAGACAAAAAACTCACACGGCTAAAAATAGGAACTGACCTATCTCAAAAGTGAGAAACACTAATCCCTTTCAAAAAATAAACGTGACAACAAAAGTCCGAATCGATCAAAGGGAGACACCAGTAAGGAAAATCCGTATACATACGACAGAATCAGGGAAACACAATTCAACACAGAACATTTTTGGCAAACCGTCATATTCCCGACTTGGAACGGGCATTTTATAAATAAAGTGATTGGTTAAACCAGGTTTAATGAGCTTATATGACGACTAACTATGGCTTCTGTGTGCCCAGATTGTGTTAAATGTCAAAGCCATAATTTGAAAATTTACGGAAAGATAGAAGAATAAGAAAGCCATAACATTAATACTTTCTATCTCAAAACCAAATCAAGCCTCCAAGAGGAAATAAGTAGCCATTTTCATAGCATATGTAGACCACCCGCATTATTGCTTTCAAATCCACAGTTATCTATATCTCAACAAAGACTACACCAATATCGACTACTTGGACTACACCGTTCCAAATTTTTACCAAAGAATGTACCACTCAGCAGTTTACAAAAAAAAAGTAGACGCATTGAAAGAATGGCCATGATAGAACGAAATCAGATCGAAATTAAACAGATGATGGCATTGATTTGAAAGCCACTAGATACAGCCTTTACTTCAACAGACAAAGAAACTCAAATACACTGAATGCCAAGAGATCACAACTTATTATTCGTTTCAGACATTCTAGAAAAATACCAAATCAACATGTTTACACTCCAGTGAGAACAAGGTAAAACAACCAATACTGGACTGTCACCTGATGACTTACCTTTATCCTGAATTGTTTGGACCAGACCACTTGTGACTTCAGTATTTTTTAAAGGATGGTGAAAAGCTCTAGAAACTCGACAAAGAAAAAAAAGGTAAACATTCATCGGTATAATAGTATGGTGGCAACCAAACTTAATGAACTGCTATGTCGTCCAGTGTGTCCCTAGATTTAACGTGACGGTTTTTATTATCATTAATAGTGTTTTTTAAACACTGTATCACAAATCAGTGATGTGACTTCTTTATCTGCGGCCTACGTGTATATTACTAAATGTTCTTATTCCATTTTTGCTTTTTTTATATACAAAACAGAAGAAAGAAAAGAATTAAAATGAAAACTTAATGCTTTAAGCACCTCAAAATCAACAAATATGAAAAAAAATGCAATTAAGATGGAACAGGAACAGGTGTAGGAACCTGTGGAGACTGTTTGTAAAAAAAAGGCACAAGTCTAATTAGAGAATAAGGATATGGTGATCTCCGGGAGAGGACGTTTGTAACTGGTCAGCCTCTCTCAGACTGACCCTAACATTCACCGGAAGGTGCAAATCATGCCTAATGTCATCAAAGGGAATAAAATTGAACTGCTGAAGCTTTTGAAGTTCTTCAGTTTTGGGAAAAGTAGTGGAAAAAGCCTTGCACAAAGGCAGAAAAATTGCCTACTACTACATGACAATACACAAAATTCCAGGTGAAGTAATCGTGAAAGTTTTTTGTCTTGAAAGTCCCAGGTATATGTGTAAATAAGTACTGACTGAAATGCAAAATTCAACATTGAAATGTAGGCAAAACATATTTCATTTGAATTTTCTGCTTGCATTATGTTTATGATGACTCCAAGATAATCATGATATTTAGCTTTTATGTTATTTTTACTAAATAGGAAATATTTTATTTAGTATCTAGGTTCTAGTTTATTATAGAAGTAATGTCTTTACTTTATAATTAACCAAGCTGTGTTAGATGTTGTCATCCTGCTGTTTACTCGATATCCATTCAGTGTAAGATTGCAAATCTACTATCAAAATCTAAGACTTCAGGATCCTTATTGATAAAAATTTTAGTATTTTCATTACAGCAGATTTAGGTAACATGATGAAGACCCAAATTTGGCAATTTTTTTCCCGAATTAGAAAAGCATAAGGATGTGAATTGTTCAATGTTGTTAATTGTCCAACATGACCAATGAAAAATTCACACCTCGAAGAGATTATAGTCTTTTTTAGTTTTAATCTTCTCATTTCTGATCATGAAACAATCAATAGTTTCGAGTCTTAGTTTTATCATCCAACAACTAACCAACACTTGTTTGCAGATTAAAATCAAAAGCATGGAATGCTGTTAAGGCAGGTTCCTGGGTATTCCAGAAGTTCTGTAATTATTACTTTTTTGCTGAAATCTTGACATTTAATTTTTTCAAGAATTAAAATCCGAAATTTTCCTTCCCGGTTTAGGTTGCCTTTTCAGTTTTTATATGGGTTGCTGGCAATTTATTTAAAACTCTATTTATTTACATTTCATTGTCTTGCTCCTCTTTGTTGGTATACGTACATGTAAGTATTCCAAAGTACAAGCCCGAGTACAAGTGTGACACTCGGTGGCTTAATTAATGTTGATATTTCCAATTTTGTCACTTCCTCTGTCAAGTCATCTAGTTCTTAAGTTTCATTATTTTTGCATATGATTAAATAACTCAATACGAAGTCACTGTAATTTACTATCTACATATGGGCATTTCGACAACTTATGTCTCATCAGTGCAAGCTACTGAGAATGGTAGGTTGTGCTCAATTACAAATAACAAAACACCGAAGTTACTGTGAATAGAATTTCAGCATTTTGAGTCCGAAGTCGAACACTACGTTTGTGTCCCTCTGTTTCTCTATGGCGAACAACGTCATTTCATCCTCCGTGCACTAAGGCAAAAGTTATGCCACACAACAGAAACACTGCGTATATATATTTATCACTCTTGCTCAAAAAGTCCATCTCTTTTATCCATTTATTTTGGAATTTTGAATTGTATCTACCCTTTTCGCGGAGGCGACGCCATTTTGTCGTCAATACACAGCTGATTCGTGTTCTTGTCTTGTACAGGTATGATCCTCCGTCTTCCGGAGCTCTCCAATTAAGGATAAAAGCTTTTCCCTAACCTAGCCCTATCCGTTACACATACTTAAAATATATACATAGTAAATAAAAGTTACTTAAAATCGTGCGATTAGTGGCTTATAAAAAGTACGTTAGTGGCTTTTAAGAACGTATTTACAGTCACTATATTAAAATATCCGTTTCCAGTAAACGTTAAAGTATTTAAAATGTTCAATCCATTCTATTGAATCGATAAAAAACATATGTACACAAACTCAATTTCTTGGTCCTTCATCTAATCACGCAGTCATGATTAAAATTGCAAATTGTCATTAAAAGGTAAAATTCTTATACGAAGATTAATGTTCCTTGTAAAATACGAATTATTCATAAAAGAATTATTCATAAAATCACATGACTTAAAATGTTCTAAAAAAAAATAATAATAATAATTTTCGAGACCGATTGCTGGGCATATCGAAAAGTTAATGTATTGAAAACTATTTATAATTGTCCAGGTATATAATGTTTTTCTATCATATAATGTTCTCGCGTAATCTCGTTAGGCGGAATGTGAATGGAACAGCCTTTGTTTACCTCGCAGGGTGTGATTGGAACAGCCAATATTTACTTCCGGTGTAACGGAAAAATATTTTTGAGAGAAAATTTTAATATCGGGAGCTATCAGAGGCATATCGGTAGACGTGAGACCGGCTGCTAAAAACCGGTAGCCTCACGGNTTCATTTCGAATGTCAGTTTAAGTGCTCTGAGATTAAAAAAAGCAAAGTATCTCTTAAAAGATATTAAATAAATACAATAAACACATAAAACGATGTAGTTGATCATGAAATGGACAATGTATCGCCACATGAATGGATTATTTTTTGTGCCTTCGTATGAATAACTGGTAAGCCGTACGCGTTTTTAACGATAGTCTGGATCATTCCGATTCTTTTCATATAGTCTCCTTAATGTAAGAGTCTGGTTGAAACAGACTTTTTTCAAGATGGCTTTTACCCGACAACTAGAAGGTAGAGAACCTGCCTTAAAAACATAGTAGCCAAAACAAAAATATGCTAGAAGGTGTAAACTTTCATTTTGATAAAAACCTGAGTAGACCATAATTAACCTGACTTTTATGGTTGACTTATTAAAGTCATTTTAAATGATTTCTGATTGGACGGCTGTGTTTATTTTTCATAGCAATATACGATGATAGTCAAACGTAACTATGAAACAAACTCGCTAGCAAGTTAGGTAATTCATTTGGTGCATGCTTGATTAAATCTGTTGCATCTAGGCTTTTGTATCATGTTGTATATATCTTAAATTTTTATCTTAATGTCAATTATTCAATACCGAAATAGTAAATGATTTTCCTAATGGTGATGTATTTTCTTCTTCACATAATTGGAATAACTGATCTTTTAATTCTCTCTTCTACATTTGTAATTGCCACTTTTTCACCAGATTCCATTTTCAGGGTCCTTTGTCCGAACGGTATATCTTTGATTATATAAGAGGATGTGATGAACTCTATAAGATGTTCAAGACATTATGAACTGAATGTGTACAGGACACAGACAAGCCAATACGTATTTCAGTAGCTATTTTTTTGCATCATAGTACCTTCATGTTGTTAAACCAGGTATCAACTGAAAGATTGTTTTACGCCAACTTAAGCAATAATTCAGTTAAATTGTGGCAACTATAATAAATATATAAAATATCAATATAAAACTAAAAGCTTTTTATAAGTAAAACAAGGGTGTAAAATATAAAAACATAATGGGAGAAATGTCAGCTTAACTGTACAATTATGAAGTTTTAGATAAATCCATTTAAATCTTATTAAATAAATTGATTGCTTTTAAAAATTGAACGATTTTTAACGCCAGCGACATTTGTACATAGATCTTTAAGACAATCAGCAGAATAAAAATATCGGCAACATCTTCAGTTAAAACGTGTTGGATTGTATAAGCACAATTGCATGGAATTCATTCAGGTCTGTCATCACTGTTGAGATTAAAACTGTGTTCTGTTCTATTATGTCCAATACAACATCGGGTCAACACTTCAGTCAATTACAAATCTGAAGTTCTCACTAGATTTCATGATGCCTTAACATTGGCAAAAAACAATATTAAATTTTCTCAACAAAAACAGAAGCCAAAAGAAAAGCTAAGGAACCACAATTTTATGTTAGCACAGTTCAGTTTGACCGACTATTTTTCTGCAAGTTTACTGTTCTTCCGTTGTAAGAAAAGAATGTTTTGTAATGCTCCTGATGCTTCAATACGATATTGGTTTAATTTGTTGATAAATTTTAAATGGTTTAATTTTACTCCTTTCGAATTTTGTCTTATGTTGAAACCGATATACACAGTCTTCTTTCTCAAATTTCCAAGCTACAAATATATTTCTATTTTTTTCAATCATAACATTACTTCCAGCCTAAAGAAATCCATCTACATGACCGCATATATTGTCCTCAAGTGATTGCCATGCATAAGGGTAAACATAGCAGGGTCAAGTTCAGATTGTATACATCCTAAATAAGTTATTTCATCACTCAAATAGAACTGTCTAGCACCATCTTTCAGACCGAATATTGTCATCGAGGTAGCCAATTTGAAGGATTACAAGATGAATGATATAAGTAGTCTTGAAGTAAGTTTACTGACCCCAAATAAGACTGCCCAAAGAACTACAAATTTTCTAAATTTGGTAATCCTTCCTCAGATTCAGTTGCCTCGGGCTAGGAACACTCGACAAAATTGTAAAATAAATTGTTTTGAAAATATTTCCGTCATCCCTCTGAACTGTTATTCTGTAACAGGATTGTTAAATATAAGATTCTCTGACACCTAAGACGGCTGCTTTCGTTTTTATACGACACAAAATAATGGTGGCATGTGAGAACAAAAAAGACGTCTACACAAACCCGTTTGTTTGCAGGTAGGTAGACCCAGATATAATGAGAAATATATGGGACGATGAAAGGAAAAACAAACACTTACCGTATCATGATAGCTGTAATGAGTTTGCTCAGAAGCAATAATGTGATTGCAAAGCGGAATGTTACACTTATTTACTGTTACACCCAAAATTAAAACACAGAATTGATTATGACTTGAGAAATTAGTCAGATTCGGATCCTTAAAAGTTTTGAGAAAGTATATGTTTGTGGGAAAGGACAAAAAATCTGAGAGAAAAGTCGAAATTGGATGGATATTTAATGACGAAACAGGAACAAAACAAGTGAGGGTAAAAAAAGTATGGACAATTCGCAAACCAGAAGTAAATAAAAATAAAAATGAACAGGGTCTCAACGAAAAGCCATCATTTGCAAAAAAGGATCAAGTCCAAAAGGGCTGCAAAGACTAATGTGAATTTGATCTATGGTATTTTGTAGAAACACAAATGTCCTCTGATAAGCCAGTTGAATAGTTGTAGGCTGTACTTTTCAAAAGTTGGATTTCTACTCCCAAAATTAAAGACTAATGAACATGAAAAAGAACAAAGTAAAAAAAGAACTGCAGTATAAGCAGTATCTCTTTAAATGATATAGACGAATTACCAGACATTAATGACATAACTGGCCAGACAAAATGAGAGATTTAGCTAAAATTAGTTAAATACTACCATTAAGTCAGGTTATCCTGATTTCCTGTTTTTTTTTCTTGTCTGTGCTTATATGCCAAACGAGATAAAGAGATAGGGGAAGAACTCCATTATGACTATGGAGAGGAAACAAAAGTAGCTGCCTTGGAGACGAAAGGTAACATAAAAATAGAGATCGAGATTCTTTAATAATAAAAAATGGTCACGAGTACAAAATGAAAAGTTTATTGTGAAAAAAATATATTAATAATTAGTATGTATGATGCAGGAAGAATACTGATAATAGAAATGACAAGAATGAATTTAAAAATTTACAAAATTTAGATACACAGTTACAAGAAATAAGCCGAACTTCACATAAACAAGTCCTAAACATTTCAAAATAAGTTCTTGGACATAACCATGTCTCCATTCCATTCCATAAAATTGTCGATTTTACACATAGAAGAAGAAGAGTTGTCAACCAGTCTTCGAACAATTTAATGCAATTTCACCTAAACGCAAATTGATGGTGGGGTAGGAAGAACTTGATGTGGACTTTTTTGTAAGCGCCGATATGAAATTTATTCCAATTATGTTGGGTTAGTGTGGCTCCACGGGTGAATATCCATGTCCCTGGTGCAAAATAAACAGGGAAGATCAGACCACATCACAAGCCGCCAGTTTGCCGTTTATATACTAGCCTTGTTCCATTTAAAAAAAAATAAATGTTTTTTTTCTTTCATATATGGAGAAATTAGATAGTCTCTTGGCATTTAGTGTTGGACTGAGACACATCCTTCTACTTGGAATAATGCCTACAGTACCTACAGTAGAATTAAGTCACATGGAAGATGCAGTAACCCATTGACAGCAGAATTCCCATTTGTTAATACATATGGAATATTTTAAGAATCCCCATAATGGACAAATACTCAAAATTCAAACAAAATATGTTATCAGCGGTCTAGTTAGACATTACCTTAGAGAAGAATAACTATAAAGGACCAGTTTGGTGAAAAACGAAAAGTATTCGTCTTGAGATTGGACGTGAATTATTTAAGTTTAAAGATGAGAGCAATTCCAGTTACAATGTAGCCACCTTGACTGAAGCTGTTTTTGTGAACTGTTTTACTGTATTCTTTTTGTCGACCCGTTTAACTGTTTCGTTTTGAATGTTTGTGGAACTGTGTTACTGTCTGGATATGTGGAATGGACCTGTTCACTGTGTAACCGTATTTTCTTTCCAAATGTCTTTGTGGATAAGTTGAATGGGAGTAACTGTATTTGTCTTGTGGAACCATGTACTTATGACCGACGTGGAACTGTAATAAGACCCATTGTATTTACTGTAGTATGTTTTGTGTATTTCAAATGTTTTTAATTTATTTTTTTTCCATTTTGAATATTATATTCAAGTGTGCACATCAATTCCACAAAGATCTGATTCAAATGAATCAGAAATGTAGAGAGAGTTAGGCTTTAAAGTTTTTAGTTGGGGTGTTTTGATTTCTGACATAGAATTTTTTTTTTTCATTTTGTACAATGAAGCTTTGGGCAATATTCTACAAAATATGTAAAATAATGTGGGTCATAGATATGAAAAAAATACATAGCTCTAAAGATTGACAAAATTTGGTTTTTGCATAAATAAAGTTATATGGGGGGATAGCCATGTACCATTATTCAATGGCATATTTTTTTCTTAATCGTAGAGAAGTAGTAGTATTGACCCGATGTAGTAGTATAAGACACAATAGAACAACACAGTTTTAAACTTCATAGTGATGACCTACCTGAATGTATTCCATGCAACATGGTTTAATTGAATGTGTAGATGTTGCTGATTTCAGACTTGATTTTTATCTGTTAATTGTCTAAAAGACCTGTTTACAAACCTTGACAACGAAGAAATTCAATTTTAAAATCAATCAATTAATATTTAGTTAGATTTAAATGGATTTATCTTAAAGTTTCAAATATTGTAACAATTAAACTAACACTTCTATTATATTTTAAATATTTTACAGATTTGTTTTTACTGGTATAACGCTATAGGATTTTATATTGATGTTTAATTTCATAATTATTATAATTGTTCAATATATTTAATAGTTCTTTCCATGATTTAGCTGAAATATTGCTGAAGTTGGCGTAAAACATCAATCTATCAATCAATTATATTTTTTCTTACAGCAGACATACAATTTTATCCAAACTACGTATATTTATTGATTTTATAGAGAATTTCAATATAAGAGAATTGAAAAAGTCATCAAACATGAAGAATTTGTAAGTTTATCAAGAAAAAAAGGGGGGGGGGAGGTAACACAGTAAAAATTATTTTTTTACTTTTAATTATTGTGTTTGATAAAAAACTTAAACCGACTCAGTAAGGAATAGGAAACAACTACCTTATTTTTGAACAGACCGAGAAAATTTTACCTATTCCATATTTTTTCATTATAGATTTACCTATTCCAAAAATAAATCATTTTAATATTATTTGTCTGTTATAACAGTTTTTTTTTCAATTTTAGCAAATAACAATATTATTCAAACAAATTCAATACTTATTACTCGTCTGTATTAACATTATTGTGCTGAAAACATACAGAATCATTAAGACAACATTTTTATTATTGAATTTGTGCTTAGATAAACAAACTAGATGCTCGGTTTTAGACACCGCCTTAAGCAGACTCATTGGTTGAAACTGTATTCCCAAACTGGTTTATATGATTCTACAGCAAAAATGCGTTTAATGTACACTAATAAAATTATTTGTATGGTGATTTGAAATTTCAGACCAAATTTCTTCAAAAACCACCCNTGTGTCCCTCTGTTTCTCTATGGCGAACAACGTCAATTCATCCTCCGTGCATTAAGGCAAAGGTTATGCCACACAACAGAAACACTGCGTGTATATATTTATCACTCTTGCTCAAAAAGTCCATCTCTTTTATCCATTTATTTTGGAATTTTGAATTGTATCTACCCTTTTCGCGGAGGCGACGCCATTTTGTCGTTAATACACAGCTGATTCGTGTTCTCGCGTAATCTCGTTAGGCGGAATGTGAATGGAACAGCCTTTGTTTACCTCGCAGGGTGTGATTGGAACAGCCAATATTTACTTCCGGTGTAACGGAAAAATATTTTTGAGAGAAAATTTTAATATCGGGAGCTTTCAGAGGCATATCGGTAGACGTGAGACCGGCTGCTAAAAACCGGTAGCCTCACGGTGAGACCGGGAGGGTTAACAACTCTGGTTAAAACAGCGAAACTAGAAGTTACTATGTATCCATTCACAAAAACTGCGCGCCACAGGAAATTTTTGTGAATGAACCGAATCGTGAATTTCGAATGTCAGTTTAAGTGCTCTGAGATTAAAAAAGCATAGCATATCTTATAAGATATTAAAATAAATACAATAAACACATAAAACGATGTAGTTGATCATGAAATGGACACTGTATCGCCACATGAATGGATTATTTTTTGTGCCTTCGTATGAATAACTGGTAAGCCGTACGCGTTTTTAACGATAGTCTGGATCATTCCGATTCTTTTCATATAGTCTCCTTAATGTAAGAGTCTGGTTGAAACAGACTTTTTTCAAGATGGCTTTTACCCGACAGCTAGAAGGCAGAGAACCTGCCTTAAAAAGTAATCAAACATGAAGAATTTGTAAGTTTATCAAGAAAAAAAAAGGGGGGGGTAACACAGTAAAAATTATTTTTTATACTTTTAATTAATGTGTTTGATAAAAAACTTAAACCGACTCAGTAAGGAATAGGAAACAACTACCTTATTTTTGAACAGACCGAGAAAATTTTACCTATTCCATAGTATTTCATTATAGATTTACCTATTCCAAAAATAAATCATTTTAATATTATTTGTCTGTTATAACAGTTTTTTTTCAATTTTAGCAAATAACAATATTATTCAAACAAATTCAATACTTATTACTCGTCTGTATTAACATTATTGTGCTGAAAACATACAGAATCACTAAGACAACATTTTTATTATTGAATTTGTGCTTAGATGAGCAAACTAGATGCTCGGTTTTAGACACCGCCTTAAGCAGACACATTGGTTGAAACTGTATTCCCCGCTCGGTTTTAGACACCGCCTTAAGCAGACACATTGGTTGAAACTGTATTCCCCAACTGGTTTATATGATTCTACAGCAAAAATGCATTTAATGTACACTAATAAAATTATTTGTATGGTGATTTGAAATTTCAGACCAAATTTCTTCAAAAACCACCCCCCCCCCCAAAAAAAAAAAAAAAACGTGCACCATCAACAAGGGCTATTCCCGAAAAGTGGCCAGATCTGATCCCGCTGATTGAACCTTCATCAATAAGGCAAGTACCCGGCAAGTCCATCTGGATACATAAATATTACAGTTTGCCTTGATAAAATTTTAAATTGTGTTCTATTATTGGTCGTGATTATCTGTTTATCTATCAATTAACTCCAAGTAAATAATCCCTTTCTTTGTATATATGAATATACCGACATTCTGTTTATCGTGCCAAGTATAAAGTGAGCTCGTCAGGGCGAGCTTTATGCGTTACGCCATTAATGTCCATACCAACCAGAAATATCCATTATTTCTTTTATCGGTAATTCACAAAATGATTTATAGAATTCTATAGTAAATTAAAAGTTCTTATTTTTGGCACAGTTAATTTTTGTTTATTGCAATAATTAATATGCATTCTTCATTGAACGTATCACATATGAACACCATTATTCAACGTATCGCGTCAGAACACGACAAATAGTACCAGTGACGTCAGCATAGCAACAGCCATGTGACGCCTTCACAGTGACCCGATAATTTCGTGATAATGTCTTGTTTGGTGATACTGAGATAATCAGTCTTTGTAGATCATTGTATCGTGGGCAAGTCACATTTACAAGCAAAGACAGCATTACTGAACCCGTTTCGCTATTTAGGCACATAGTGGAGCTTCAACATCTCCTTGAGGATGAACATGATAGAAAAACCAAGCCTCAAAAATATACACAGACGGTGGATTAGAGCAGAGAACAAATTTTCATGCTGTAATCCTATATGACATTTTTGTTTTGCCCAAGGACCGTAGCATCTTCAAATAGTTTTAGAATTTCCCAAAATTTCAAACAAAACTCTTCTATCATAGCCAGTTATGCTGGCGTAATCCAGCTTGTCTTAGGGACCGACTATTTAACCTGAAAAGGTGGGCTTATGTTTTTTTTTTCTGGATAGATAATTTTTTGGCGCCAAAAAAAATATTTATATTTTTCACGTGTATCAACAAAATATTTTTTTTCAAAATTAACATTTTTTGGGGGGCAGAAAGCCTCCTTCAGAATTTTTTTCCCCATCGTTTTGGCAACCAAAATATTTTTTT
>MJUU01030268.1:12212-42030 GCA_002080025.1 Modiolus philippinarum
CCCCCCCCCCCCCCCACCCTTTTCAAGTTAAATGGTCGGTCCATAAGTTTTCATTGGGAATATATAGGACAGATCGTATCTTCTGACTATTCCATCTGGTTGCATTACGTTTCTTCTTCAAGAATTTCAGACGCTTCTGCTGATTTACTTACAATAAACGAAAACCTTTTTGAGATTATATTTTGACTGTTTTGCCCGCACTATTCAAAGTCATCAATAATTACCAATTGCAAACTCAGTGCACAGCATCGCTGGTGTTGAGGAAATAGATAATTACACTTATTGTCGTCTGTTTCATTACTATCATCATATATTTTCCAAGGCTTCATCATTATAGTATATTAGAATGTAAATTGATTACTGCAATTGGGATCCATGCGATTTTACAATTATAGTAAGATTAAGAAGAAGTTTATATTATCTTTTATATGCTACTACTGTTTGGTATTGGCATGACATAAGCTGTTAGATTTCGAATACCTCGAATCATTTTCCTGCAAATATAGTTCAAAAATCAATGCATGGATTTTTCCTGCCACGTACATTTCTGTGGCAAAGGTGCAGATAAAGTTAGTTAGTGTAAAGGGAAAACTGAAACAAATGATTTTGTCCATCCAAAATTTCATAAATGCCGGTACACAGGCTGGGACGTTTTCTTGATTGCCACCTCCACCAGCAGTAAAGTCTGCAGAAGGCACACTGCAATGAAAATCAATGCTTTTGAATCCCAAATTCCAAAGTCATTTCCAATTTGCCTGGCAAGCAGAGCACCACGACACCACCTGCACAGAGAGCACTATAAAGAACAAATGAGTTTTGCAGAACATTTTTTTTTATTTTTAAGCAGATATAATGATGAAATACATGAAAGATGCAAAAGTTTCTTGGTAGGGTGTGATGCATATGGATGTGATGTCTGGGCACATGCTATGTGTGAAGGCATCACAATAGAGAATCTGAAGGGTGTAAGGACAATCTCCTTCCATTGCCCTGATCATTTTTAATAAAGATAACGATGCAGCTTAAGAAACTTGGCGGATTTCCTAGGTCTTTGAACCCTCAATTTATAATTGTGTAATGAAAATCCAATTTTTCTTTATTCTTTCAGTAAAACCATTTCCTGCCCTTTTTGTCTGTTAATGAAACAATTCAAGTTCTATAGAATAAAACTGTATACTAGAATAGCTTTTTTTTAAAACTAATATTTGCTTTTACTAAAATTTGCCACAAAAGTATGGATGATGATATTTGACCTTCGTCTTAGCCCAGAGGGCATTTTTGAACCCAAAATTAAAAATTTCTTGGCCCCTGAGGGAACCCCGGGGTTTAGAAATAGGACCCATTCCGTGATTGTGCGGGATTAATAAATACACAACCCATCTTTCGGATGGGATGTAAACTCAGGTCCACGTGTTGGAAGAAATGCCACGCTTCCTGCACGTTAAAGAACCCTTGTAGCAAGANTCGATTCTGTTTAGACATAATTGCAATTGGCGTTCTATGTTATTCATGTTTTTGCCACGATAGCAAATCAGAAAATCATCTACATAAAGAGATCCATCGATGTTATCTTTTAAAACCTGGGCCAAACTATTTATTTTAATACTAAATAGTGTGACAGAGAGGATGCTTCCTTGCGGAACACCCATCTCTTGTTCAAACAAGTCAGAAAATGTAGAGTTGACAAAATTAAGAAGAAGATTATATTATCTTTTATATGCTACTACTGTTTGGTATTGGCATGACATAAGCTATTAGATTTCGAATACCTCGAATCATTTTCCTGCAACTATAGTTCAAAAATCAATGCATGGATTTTTCTTGCCGCGTACATTTCTGTGGCAAAGGTGCAGATTAAGTTAGTTAGTGTAATGGGAAAACTGAAACAAATGATTTTGTCCATCCAAAATTTCATAAATGCCGGTACACAGGCTGGGACGTTTTCTTGATTGCCACCTCCATCAGCAGTAAAGTCTGCAGAAGCACACTGCAATGAAAATCGATGCTTTTGAATCCCAATTCCAAAGTCATTTCCAATTTGCCTGGCAAGCAGAGCACCACGACACCACCTGCACAGAGAGCACTATAAAGAACAAATGAGTTTTGCATGGTAGGGTGTGATGCATATGGATGTGATGTCTGGGCACATGCTATGTGTGAAGGCATCACAATAGAAAATCTGAAGAGTGTAAGGACAATCTCCTTCCACTGCCCTGATAACTTCTAATAAAGATAACGATGCAGCTTAAGAAACTTGGCGGATTTCCTAGGTCTTTGAACCCATCAATTTATAATTGTGTAATGAAAATCCAATTTTTCTTTATTCTTTTAGTAAAACCATTTCCTGCCTTTTTTGTCTGTTAATGAAACAATTCAAGTTCTATAGAATTAAACTGTATACTAGAATAGCTATTTTTTAAAACTAACCATAAAAGATATTTGCTTTGACTAAAATTTGCCACAAAAGTATTGATGATGATATTTGACCTTCGTCTTAGACCAGAGGGCATTTTTGAACACAAAATTAAAAATTTCTTGGCCCCTGAGGGAACCCCGGGGTTTAGAAATAGGACCCATTCCGTGGTTGTGCGGGATTAATAAATACACAACCCATCTTTCGGATGGGATGTAAACTAAGGTCCACGTGTTGGAAGAAATGCCACGCTTCCTGCACGTTAAAGAACCCTTGTAGCAAGATCTTTTTAAGTGGTCCGTAAGTGATCGGCTACAAGGCTAAATTTCCCGCCCCTTTCGATTTTACCCTACTTTTCCAGTGGCAGTGAGAATTTCCCGTCCCATGACCCTTTCCATGCCCCAAAGTGATTATTCATTAACAAACTTGTTCTCGTCTTCAAAATAGCTGAAATATTTTTTCAGTAGACGTTAAACAATATTCAATCAATCATCCATTTAAAAATTTCTAGAAATTTCCTATGTAGACTGAGTCGCCCTCCGGTGGACATATGGTTAAGAAAATATAGGATTTCGTCGGACCTACAGCAAAACTGTCGGTCAGGTCCGTAGGACCGGCGAATTTCGCCAAAAGTGCTGACATTATACATGTACAATTTGGCCTTGATACCCGTTTCCGTCCACAAAAAACTGATTCAATTAGTAGTAAGCTGTAAACCAATCTAAGTCGGTGTAACTTCATTTCAGATCTTTGTCTCGTCTGTGTTTACATTAAAGAGTTTTTAACCTATCAAAAATTACTAAAATCTTGGATTTCGACGTTTCAGCCTCTCCTAATTAAACACTAAATACCAGTCGGGTATTATGAGAGACAGAAGTCAATACCTATCTGATCTGAAGGATGAGGAAATATGTGAGGGATTACCTACTCAAGGTTTCACCAAGGTGTCCAAAAAATCTGGAACATCAGTTAAAGTAGACACATTTTTATTAACATTCAATACTCCTGTTCCTCCAACCTCTTTGAAAATAAGTCCCTTTGGTATAAAGGTGGACAAATTCCTCCCAAACCCAGTCGGATTTTTCACTTGCCAAAAGTTTGACCATGGCTCCAAACAATGTGAGAAAGCCGAAGTGTTTCAGATGTGCGGAAGAGGGACATCAAGGCACTGACTGTAGTAATGCATTTAAATGCAGCGGTGACCATGTGGCCTCCGCATTAGACTGTCCACTTTATATCAAAGAAAAGGAAATTTTGAAGATTAAAACAGAGAAAAACATGTCTTACAGTGTTGCACGTCATCATCTTACTACCTAAAATACAGCTACGGCAGCAACTTCTTCATATGCAGATAAAGTCAGACAACGGCCTTCTTTATCTCATATGGAGACCCAGACAATTTTGTCCTGGCCACCTGACAAAGAGAACCCCACAAAGTTGCCTGCCAAAACTGTTTCAAAGGAGCAAATACTTACTCCGACTGAATATAAACAAAATAGGAAACATACTGTAATTTCATCAACCCAGTCAACACAATCATCTACCCAGTCAACACAATCGTCACCTCCAAGAAAAACGCAATCATCTTTGATTTCAAAAACTATCAAAGCAATACCTGATTCAAAATCAACCCGTTCAAGTGTAAATAAATCTGCAGAACGTTCATCGTCTGCAGATAAAATTAAATCCAAATGTGCCAATAGCCAAAGACAGAACAGGCGTGATAGTTCTAATTTGTCTGTTAGCACGTCTAATAGATATGAAAGCCTGTCTTCAGACGAAGACACTTGCACATCTAAAACATCCGGTCCACGCCAAAAACCTGGAAGGAATGTAAGCATTTGGGGACCATTAGATTCCCACATGGATAAATCCGAACCGAATAACAACATCGAAAGTGAACGACCAAACAGTAGGTTTTCGTCTGTAAGTGGTCCATCGTCTCGACATCCCTCGGTTTCCCGAAAGGGAAATATCTCACCAATACGATTAAAATGAACAATATAATTCAATGGAATTGCCTAGGTTTTAAGATAAATTTTATTGAAATTACTTTATTAATTCAAACCTTTTAATCCTGCGGCCTTTTTTCTTCAGGAACCGCTCCTGAAGAAAAGTGATACGTTGAATGTAAACAACTATTCCCTCTACAGCACTTATGTACCTGAGAATAAACGTGCTGCTGGCGGCTCAACCATTCTCGTCAACAACAATATTGTCCACAGTACTGTTGATCTAAATACCGATCTACAGGCTATTGCAATCAGAATTTCTTTAGATAAAACGATCACATTATGTTCTGTATATTTACAACCAAATTTCAACCCCAGTCTGAGTCAACTTAAAAACTTGACAGACCAACTGCCCTCTCCATATATAATAACGGGTGATTTCAATGCATACAATCCATTGTGGGGCAGTTCTGCTTTGAATGACAGACTGAGGTAAAAAGATTGAAGACATAATGTCGCAGGAAGGTTTATGTATCTTTAATGACGGTTCAAACACTTATTTACATCCTGAAAATGGGGCTTACTCGGCTATAGACCTAACTATAACTGACCCATCTCTACTGTTGGACTTCTCCTGGAAAGTACACGACGACTTATGTAGTAGTGATCAAATCCCATCATTCTTCAACATCTTTATTCTAGTACTGGAGAACAGCTACAGCGCTTTAAATTTGATAAATCTGATTGGTCACTCTATGAAAATTTATGTAGAGAAGATTGATTGATTGATATTGTTTAACGTCTACTGAGCAATATTTCAGCTATATCAAGACGAGAACATTGATTGATTGATTGAATATTGTTAAACGTCTACTCAGCAATATTTCAGCTATATCAAGACGAGAACAAGTTTGTTGATAAATAATCACTTTGGGGTATGGAAATGGCCATGGGACGGGAAATTCTGACTGCCACTGGAAAAGTAGGGTGAAATCGTCAAGGGCGGGGAATTTAGCCTTGTAGCCGATCACCTACGGACCACCCAAAAAAGAGCTTGCTACAAGGGTTCTTTAACGTGCAGGAAGCGTGGCATTTCTTCCAACACGTGGACCTGAGTTAACATCCCATCCGAAAGATGGGTTGTGTATTTATTAATCCCGCACAACCACGGAATGGGTCCTATTTCTATATCCCGGGACCCTCGGGGTCAGCCTCCGTTTAGTAGGGGTCACACCCCGCAAGCCGGAGATACTGGGTCCTATTTCTATATCCCGGGGTTCCCTCGGGGTCCTCTGTTAGGAATGTAGAGAAGAATTGAAATCTGAACTGTTTGAAGATGATCTTGATCCCTTAAGTCTTTTCAATGAAAAAATATTTTCCATTGCAGATAAATCTATACCGAAAACCTCGGCAAAGCCAAACGGCCTGGGAAACCTTGGTTTGACGATGACTGTGATGATGGTCTGAAAAACCGTAAAAAGGCAGGGCAACTTTTCAATAAACATCCAACGACGGACAATCTTGGCGATTTTCGCGTTTTTCGTGCAAAAGCTCGAAGAACCTTGAAACAAAGAAGACGCACTTCTTGGCGCAACTTTGTCATTGGTCATGGTCTGCTTTTGTCTGGCAATTTGTGTTATGTTTTCGTCATCAAGATGAGCTGCAGTCCAATCTTTGATTGATTGATTGATTGAATATTGTTTAACGTCTACTCAGCAATATTTCAGCTATATCAAGACGAGAACAAGTTTGTTGATAAATAATCACTTTGGGGTATGGAAAGGGCCATGGGACAGGAAATTCTGACTGCCACTGGAAAAGTAGGGTGAAATCGTCAAGGGCGGGGAATTTAGCCTTGTAGCCGATCACCTACGGACCACCCCAAAGAGCTTGCTACAAGGGTTCTTTAACGTGCAGGAAGCGTGGCATTTCTCCCAACACGTGGACCTGAGTTTACATCCCATCCGAAAGATGGGTTGTGTATTTATTAATCCCGCACAACCACGGAATGGGTCCTATTTCTATATCCCGGGACCCTCGGGGTCAGTCTCCGTTTAGGAGGGGTCACACCCCGCAAGCCGGAGATACTGGGTCCTATTTCTATATCCCGGGGTTCCCTCGGGGTCCTCTGTTAGGATGGCTCCTACTCCAAGCTCAGAGGATGCTGCGGGCCTATTCTTCAGCCGGGACCGCGCACGGCGGCCAATCTTTGAAATAGTTGTTCTTATGTCTAAGTATGGTAATCTGAATCTTTTCCTTCACGGTCACTGTGGATGGTCAAAAAGGAAAGATAGACGCAATTCCAGCCATTTTCTTATTTCACTTGTATACATTTTTTTTAAAGTAGATTGAATGTTTATGAGCTCAGTTCGAATGGTGTGTCCTTCTTATACTCTTGTTTTCCTTTGATGACCAATGATCATTACTAATTAACATTAATTAATTAATTAACTTCCTTTGATGCTCGTAACAAGCAGCAATTTAAATTAATTAATTGTAATTATTTTTTATGAGTTCTGTTCATCCAAATTTATATCTTTGATCATTCTTATTAACGCTGAGCATTCTTAATTAATGAGTTGATATCATATTTAATTACTCAACATGCCAGTTTTAATTGAGCATGCAAGGTAGACGTAAAACAATATTCAATCAATCAATCAATAATTTCTTGCGCCCAACCATCTTTAGAAACGGGGTTTTTGTGAAGTGACCAAGGTGACAATTCTGATACATCTTCACTGGTACTTGGTCTTTCAACTTCAGACGAAAGTAGTGGCCCGCCAATTGCTTCATCTTCTTTGTTACTTGGCCAATGTACAGATTGTGAGATTTTTGTGGTGGGCGTTCCATTACCGACAAAATCAATTTAGCCATGGGTTCTGCTAGTTGTTGCTGATTAAAGACATTAAAATGACGGTCGTCTGTTCGAGGGGAAGGCGTCATATGCTTAGCTAAACTCTCCCTTGCACAAGGGACAACCGCACGCACATGTGTAGATGTTGCCTTACGAAGTTTAGTGCAGGATACAGAATTGTCTATCCCTGCTCTCTTCCAAATTCTCTTAATAGCTTTATTAGCCGTCCTCCCTGGGATAGGATATAAAGATACTACGATTAGGTTCGACTGAAAAGCCCGGAATTCTTGCCATTGTTATAAAATTTTGTAGCATGGTGCATGTTTCTTTACTGAGGTAGAACATTACTGGTCCCTATGCAGCAGTTTTATGCGCAGGAATCTGCAATCAAAATATAAAATTCATGAATTTTTTTTTTTTCAAATTGTTAATTCCAAGCGGTAATTGGCTACAGTGTTGCATTGTTACCTCACTATAGTAGCTTTTTCCGCAGTAGAGTAGCCGAATACCGCATCGGTAAATAGTGACCTATAAGCGGTATACGGCTACAGTGTTGGATTTTACCGCATTATAGTAGCCCTCTATCGCAGTAGAGTAGCCGAATACCGATGCAGTAAATAGTGACTCATAAGCGGTATATGGCTAAAGTGTAGGATTTTTCCGCCCTATTGTAGGACTAGAGTAGACGAATACCGTGACGGTTAAATGTATACGGCTGCAGGATTTTTTCTGCGATATAGTAATCAATTGCTGTGAATCGTAGCTAAGTTTTTAGTTTCTGAAAGGCTACAATGTTGCAAAAAACATTAATTGAATTTAATTTAACCATAACATAGTTAAAGATATGACGTGTCAGTGTCCCGAATGAAAGATCAAATGTTTAGCAAGACTCACGTTTTCCCGGATTTCACTATACCGATTTTGTCATTTTACTAGATTGATTTGGTGCTGTTAGCAGTACAGTACAGCTTACCCTTCCGTAGCACCTAATGAATGTTGTGTTTCTTTATTTATGTGCTTTGTAGCGGTCTAATGCCATTGTTTTCTGCGACGTCTTTGGACTTCAGTCTTACAAAGGTTCTATACATTCGACACAATCATTGTTTAGTAAGTTATTTATTGTCATCTTTTCCTACTATTTTGTTTGTTCAAAGGCTTTAAAAATGTTTACCAAGTATTCAGAATAATTTTCTTCCTTGTTCTGACAATCACTCAATTTACCAGCATAACTCTGAACCTTTCGGTTGCGATATTAATTTTGCAGATGTAATTTCTCTGAATTCATTTATGATATATATTCTTATTATGAAATACTTCAGAATATCGTTATATATTTACAGATATAACTGCTCCTCTATCGGGTGTCACACTTGCATTCTGAATTCTTTGCTCAGTTATGTTTATTGCCGCTCCCGGCCTCTGTGCTTTTGACTGTAGAATACGCAGTAAAAGAAGGTCTCTGACGTCAAAACAATCCGCAGGAACAACATCTTGGAGGGTTCTAATGCAAAGTCTTTGCACTCGATTGCCGCATAAGAATTCAGAAAGGAATCAATGTCCTGGGTGTAATCATTGTTTCTACAAATGAAAGCATTGAGATTATTTAAACAAGCACTAAGGTATATTTGCCCATATATATGAAACATGCAGTGTATGTGCGCATACACACGTGTTTATCTACGTGCATATTTCTATGTATGTATACACTTTTGTGCATTTTTTCACAACACTTGCACAGACATGTGTTTTTGTGTGTACAAACATGTGTTTTGCTAACACACGTGCGTATACGCATAAATACATGTATGCACATATACAAACATTAATGTACATACACAAAAACATTGATTTGTACATACTTATTAGCATATGTGTACAAACAACTGTATGTACACACATAAAACATGTGTCTATGTGTGTACACATCAAACTTGTTTGTGCACACATAAACACATATTTGTACACACATGAACACACATATGCACTCATGAACATATTGTACTGGAAAAAGAGCATTTGGTTGCCATGGAAACAAAACCAGGAACTTATGTTTTTTGAAAACTCAGGTTTTATGATAAAAAAGAAGGAATTTTGAGAAATATATATTACATAACTTATAAGGGAAACTCTTGCCCAAATTTTTGGAAAGGGTCTGAAATTGGGTGTAATGGACAAAAGAGCACTTGTTTCTCATGGAAACAAAACCATCACCGTATTTTTGTGTAGAAAAAATTGAGTTTTCTGATAAAAAATAGGAATTTTGAGAAATATGTATTACATAGGTTATAAAGGGGGAACCCTTGCCCAATTATTTTTCTTGAGGGAGTCTCGTAATCCCTTGAAATCTGATATGGGAGTTCCTTTGGTAGACTTTTGTGTTTCGCTTGGACACAATTATCACTTTTTATTATTATACCGCACGCAACAAAGTTGCGGAGGGTATATAGTTTTTGACTGGTCCGTCCTTCAGTCCGTCCGTCTGTCAGCAAGTGGGTACAACATTTGTCCGGATAACTCCTCCTACAGTTTTAAGCTAGGAAGTTTTTATTTTGTAGGTTGATTGTGCACATATCAAATATGTGCATGGTTCTTTGATTTTGTTTTTTTTTTAATCATTTTTCAGAAAACTATACATTGTTGAACTTTGTCATTTTATTCATTATATTGCATATAGAGTACATCGTTTGTCCGGGTAACTCCTCCTACAGTTTATAAGATAGGAAGTTTTTATTTTGTAGGTTGATTGCGCACATATCAAAGATGTGCATGTTATTTCGATTTTGAGTTTTGCTTCTTTCTGATGAATATATGCATTGTTAAACTTTGGCATTTTTAGGCGATATAATATTTATAGGGTGCATCATTTGTCCGGATAACTCCTCCTACAGTTTTTAAGTTAGGAATTTTGTATTGTGTAGGCTGATTATACAGACATTGAACATTTGCATGAAATTAAGAGTTTTATTTTTGCTCATTTTTTTACAAAAATATACATTGTTGAACTTTGTAATTTTTAGGCGAGATACTACTTAAGGGGTATACCATTCACGTGTATACATTCATATGCATATGTATGCATGTACAAACTCATGTATGCAAGTACATAATCATACACATATATACATCTGCATATACATGAATATCTACATATATACATGTGTTTATATATATGTACATATATACATGTGCATACATATGTACATAAACATGGACATATGTACATGTGCATACACATGCACATATGTATATATGCATACACATGGACATATGCACATGTGAATATATATCCGCATATGTACATGTGCATTCACATATCCACTTGTATACATGTGCAAGCACATGCATATCTATTCTTATGCATTAAATTGCACATACATTCATGTGTATGCAAATGCATACGGGTAAATATATATACACATGCGCATACACATGCACATATGTACAATACATTTAATTATGGGTACATTTGCATAGATATGTACACTTACTTATGTACAGACATGCACATTTATACACATTTGTGCACGCACATGCATAATTGAGCAGCTATGTTAATTTGGACAAACCAACATGTGTGTTCATATACTTGGTAATTGAAACTGCAATCGTACCTTTATCGAATTCAACATTTGTCCATTCGTTAAGTGTCCCATGTACATTTTCTCATACTTGTAGCAAATCGATATCATTATTAATATTTTGACATATCATCATGTGTACTCATACACTTGTATGATTGAAATTTCACTCGTACCAATCCATTCAAATGGATGCATTAATCTTTATCTTACCCACAATAGGTTTTTTATCAGTGTCTCATGTACATTTTCTCAAAAAACGCCCAGTATACAAATGAAACTTATATAAGTTATCTAAGCAGCAGTACTCACCGTAAGCGTTATTCATCCTTCAGAAATGAGTACTGATGCATGGTGTATTCACATACAGTAATTAAGCAAAACAAAAGAAAGCAAAAAAGAACAATGATACTAATTCTCATTAGCCCTAACACTTTGCACACATTCTATCACACTCCACTTACCGAAAGCTAAATCATACACACCCAGACACTCTGTCCTCGCCAAATCTATTAATTCGATCCAAAAATCTCCCATCCAAACCCTTTTATTTTCTCATCCCCAAAGAAATTTATTCATAAAAATCACAAACATACAAATCAAAACAGTAAAAGTGATTAAAGCGGCAACTCTCTCTAGTTCCCAATTACATTATTAAAATTAAAAGTAAATCAAACAATGATTATTTTGGATACCCTACCGTATTTTCACAAATAATAACATGTGTGTACACACATGTTTCTAAAAAAATATACAATGAGTGTACACGTATGAAGACATGTTTACACATAAAACATGTGTCCTAATGAGTGTTCACATATTTTCTCTCACTCAACTTTTCAAAGACTAACCATTACCCGCCTCATACTCTGCCCTCACCTAATCTATTAAAACAATAATAGTAATAATACATATGCATATGTATTTATGTATGCCTGCATATGTATGTATGTATGTATCAATGTGCTTATCTTGATTGATATTTGATATGGTTTGTATGTATGTATACATGTCTGTATGCATGTATGTATGCATGTATGTATGCATGTATGTATGCATGAGTGTATGCATGTATGGATGTATGTGAGTATGTATATACGTGTATTTGTATGAATATTATGTATGTACGGAAATATGTATGTATGTATACATGTATGTATGTATTTATGTCTGTCTGTATGTATGTATGTCGTACGTATGTATTGATATATAATGTGATATGTATGTATGTATGCATTTGTGTATGCATGTATGTATGTATCCATTTGTGTATGCATGTATGTATGCATGTATGTATGTATGTATGTATGTATGAATGTATGTATGTATGTATGTATGAATATATGTATGTATGTATGCAAACATGCATCTGTGTTGATAATACGACTGTTTAAACACGCATATGCATACACATATTTGTGACAGGCAATGTTCTATGTACAAACATACCCCTCTGTTTCCACATGTATGTATTTATGTGTATGCATTTTTCTGTGGAAGTAGGTAAGTATGTATGTATGATGTATGTATGTATGTATACGTGTATGTATATATGTATTATGTATCTGTGTATTTATGTATCTATGTATACATGTATGTATCTATGTATACATGTATGTATCTTTGGATGTATGTTTATTTTTATATCTGTAAGCCTTTTTGTACGTATGTTTGTATGTATGTACGAATGTTTGTAAATATGTAAGTAGGTAGGAAGATTTGGTATGTAGGTAGGTAGGTATGTCTGCACGTATGTATGTAAGTATTCATATATGTATGCATGTTTTATGTATATATGTGTCTATATTTGTTTATTTGGATGGATATACGATATGATATGTATGTATGAATGTATTTGAATATGTATGTAGTTATGTATGTATATATGTATGTAATTATGCATGTATGTATGTATATTGGATGGATATATGATATGATATCTGTGTGTGCATGCATGTATGGACGGACGTATGTTTGTATGTGAGTATTTGTATATAGAAGGATGTATGTATGTATGTATGAATATTTTAAGGGTGTTTGATATGTATGTGTGCACACATGTGTTTGTGTGGATAATACGGGGTTTAAACATGCATTTTTATAGACAATTATGAATAATTGTGATAACACACAAACAGCTGTACAGGAACACGTGCATGTTTCTAGATGAATGTATGTATGTATGTATTTCTCCATACAAGTGTGTATGCTTGTTTGTATGTACATATGTATGTTTTTAACATGTAGGTAAGTAGATAGGCTGGTAAGTATGTATGTTTGCACTTATGTATGTATATATATTTTTACGCATATATGTATGAGCTGGTGTATGTATTTATATATCTCTGTATGTATCTGTGTAGATATGTATGCATGCATGCATGCATATATGTAGGTAGGTAGGTTGATTGGTATATATGTATGTATGTATGGATTTATCTATGTATGTATAAATGTGTGTGTATCTACGTATGCAAGTGTGTGCACCCATGCATTCGTGTTAACAATACAAGTATTTGCACACGCATATTTATACACAGCTTTGTTAATTTGTGACAACTTCCGAGCATCTGTGGAGGAACATTTGCATCTGTTTGCACATATATGTATGTAAGTATGTATTCATGCATGTATATATGTATGAATGTTTGCATGTAGGTCAATTTTATGTATGTATATATGCAAAAATGTATGTATGTATGTATGCAAAAATGTATGTATGTATGTATGTATGAACGTATATCGCACCAATGTATGTATATTTATATGTATGTATGTATGTATGTATGTATATATAGAAAACGGGGAATGCGTCAAAGAGACAACGACCCGAAGGGAGTAATAACAAATCAAAGCCACCATAAGATCATTCGGATGTATGTATGTAGGTATGTTTATCAGGATATATGAAATGATATGTAGGTATGTTTGCATGTATGTATGCTTGCATATGAGTATATATGAATATATGAATGTATGTGTGCACCTGCATTTGTGTTGATAATATGAGTGCTAAAACACGCATATGTAAACACATGAATATTTGTGATAGCATATGAACATCTGTTCAAGTACATATGCAACTGTTTCCAAAAGTATCTATATATGAATGTGTGTATGAATATATGTATGTATGTTTGTTTGCAGGTAGGAAAGTATGTATGTATGTCTGTATCCATGTTTATATGTATGTATATATGTATGTATGTGTGTGTGTATGTATTTATATATGTTTGTATGTATGAATGTATGTTTGTATGTATATATTCAGGTATGTGTCCATGTATGAATGCTTGCATGTTTGCATGAATGTATTCACACATTCATTTCTGTGAATATTATGAGTGTTTACATACGCGTGTATATACTTATATATGTAAATGTGTCATAAACCATGCATATCTGCACAAAAACATAGGCATCTGTTTCCACAAGTATGTATCTATGCATGTTATAATGTTTGTAGTTATGTATGTATGTATATATGTTTTCATGTATGCATGTGTCTATTTTGTATATTGGAATGGATATATCATATGATATGTATGTATGTATGCATGGATGAATGTATGTGAGTATGTATTTAGCTATGTATGTATGTATGTGTATATGTATACACGTATGTATGTAATGTTTATTTGGATGGATATATGATATTTGTATGTATGTATGTATGTGTGTGTAAAAATGCATTTGTATGCATAACACCAGTGTTTACACATGCATTGGAATACACATATACATTTACTGGTAATAACACACGTACATTTGTACAAGCATATATGCAACTGTTTCCACATGTATGTATATGTATTTATGTATGTATGAATTATGTATGTACGTATGTTTGTATGCATGTATGCATGTATGTATGTTTTTATGTATGCATGTATGTATCTCTCTATGCAATTGTGTATGTATGTATGTACATATGTATGTTTGTATATATGTAGGTAAGTAGGTAGGTTGGTAGGTATATATGTTTGCACTTAACTATGCATGTTTGTATGTGTGTATTTATGTATGTATTTATGCATGCATGTATGTTAGATCGTATGTGTGTATGTATCTCTGTATGCATGTTTGAAGATATTTGTCTATGCATGTACGCATGTAGGTAGGTGGGAAAGTTGTTAGGTATATAGTTATGTATGTATGTATGTATGCATGTATGTATGTCTACACTTTGTTCAATTACTAATATCTAAATTTATGTAAATTTTAAAACCTAAGGAATACCTCCATCCATCGTAGTTTTTTCGTGAGCTTTATTTTATATTACTGAGTATTCAGATAACGTTTGGTTTTAATCATTTTAAACATTTTTTTCAAATTATGGATTTCCTTTGTTTAGGTACTAGTGCTGATGATTAGGAGTTAGTAATGTAGATTTGGATGAATATACGATTTATGTAAGTATGTATGTATGTATGTATGTTGTATGTATTTATGTATGTATGTATGTTAGATGTATGTATGCATGTATGTTAGATGTATGTATGCATGTATGTTTGTATGTATGTATGTATTTATATATGTATGTATGTATGTATGTTTGTGTGTATATGTATGTAAACTTTTTGGGGCCATTTAGGGCTTACCATATGGTGTGAGGATCCTCACTGTGTTGAAGACCATATGCTGACCCTATATGTTTTGTTTTTGGTCGTTTAAACCGGGATATGGGATGTTGTCCCCTTGACATTTACCCAATTTCCTTTCTTTTTCATATGTATGTTTGTATGTTTATATGTATGTGTGTATATATGTATGCAAGTGTGTATATATGTATCTATGTATGTATGTATGTATGTATCTTTGTAGCATGTGGGCAGGTTTGTATGTATGTATGTACATATGTATGTAGGTAGGTTGGTAGGTTTATTTATGTATGTTTGTATGCATGTATATATGTATGTATGCATGTATGTGTGTTTGTACGCATGTATTTATGTATGTTTGTAAAAATACGTGTTTTACGTATGTATATATGTCTGTATATATGTGTGCATGTATATATGTATGTATGTGCCTACGAATGTATGTATATATGTATGTGTTATGTGTTTATTTGGGTTGATATACGATGTGATATATGAATGTATGTATATACGTATGTATGTATGTATGTATGTATATATGTATGAACACATGCATCTGTGTTGGTAATAGCGGTGTAAACTCACCCATACGTATACACACATATATGCGTATTTTTACCATTGTACAAACATGAGCGTGTATGTATGTATGTATGTTTGTATTTATGTATGTATGTATGTATGTATGTATCTATCTATCTATCTATCCATCTATCTATCTATAAAGGTATGCATGCTTGTATATATGTATGCATGTATGAATTTATTTGTGTATGTATGTACGTATGTATGTATGTATACATGTATATATGTATGTATGGATGTATGTATGTATTTTTGTGGACACATGAATTGTGTGGACAATACCAGTGTATACATATGTATATTTGTAATAAAATATGAATATCTGTGCAGGTACATATGCATTTGTTTCCACATAAAATGTATGTTTGGATGAATGGCTGAATCTATGTATGTATATATTTATCAGTGAATTTATGTACGTGATTTGTATGTATGCATCAATGTATGTATGCTTGTATGTATGTATGTATGTATGTATGTATGTATGTATGCATGTATGTATGTATGTATGCATGTATGTATGCATATGAATGTATGTATGTATATATGTATGTATGTGTGTTTGTATGTATGCTCGTATGTTTGTATGTAGGTGTATGTATGCACGTATTTATATATGTTTATGTATGTATGTATTTATGTATATATGTATGTATTTATGTATGTATATATGTATCCATGTATGTGTGCATGTATGAACGTATTTGTTTGTTTTTAGGTTTCAAGGTATGTATGTATGTATGTATGCTTTTATGTATGTATGCATGTATGAAAGTATGTATGCATGCATGGATGTATGTATGTATATTGGGATGTATATATTATATATGTATGTATGTATATATGTAGGTATGTATGTATGTATGTATGTATGTTTTAGTTATTTGTATATGTATGTGTGCACACATTCATTTCTGTGGATAATATTTGGGACTACAAACGCAATTTTATAGACATATACGCATATTTGTGATAACACACATACATCTTTACATGAAAAAATGCATCAGTATCCGGATGTATGTATGTATGTATGTATGTATGTATGTATGTATGTATGTGTTTATTTTAATTGATATATGATATGATATGTATATAGGTATGCATGTGTGTATGCATGTATGGATGTATGTATGTATGTATGTTTATATGTATGCATATATTTATGTATGTATGTTTTTATGTATGTTTGCATGTATGTATGCAAACATGCATCTCTGTTGATAATACGATTACTAATACACGCATATGCATACACATATAAGTATATTTGTGACATCCAATGTACCTCTGCAAAAAATATGCGTCTGTTTCCCCATGAATATATGTATCTGTATGTATGGTTTTTGGGGAAGGTTGGTATGTATGCATGTATGTATCTATGTATGTTTGCATGTAAATATGAATGTATGTATGTATGTATGTATTATGTGTTTATGTATGTATTGATGTATCTATATATACATGCATACATGTATGTACATATGTATCTATGGATGTATGTTTCTTTGAATATCTGTATGCCTTTTTGTACGTATGTTTGTATGTATGTGAGAATGTTTGTAAATATGTAGGTACGTAGGAAGATATGATTGTAGGTAGGTAGATATGTTTTCATCTATATATGTATGTATGTATGTATGTATGTATGTATGTATGTATGTATGTATGTATTTACGTTTTATGTATGTATATGTCTATATTTGTTTATTTGGATTGATATACGACATGATATGTCTGTATGTATGGATGAATGTATGTGAATATGTATGAAGATATGTATGTATGCATGCATGTATGTATGTAATGTACACGTGGAAGGATGTATATTTGTATGTATGCATGTTTGTATGTATGTATGTTTTTATGTAGGTACGTATGTATCTTCGTTTATTGCGATGGATATATGATATGATAGGTATGTATGCATGAATGAGTGTATGTGTGTATGTATGTACTTGTGTATGTACATAGATATGTTAGTATGTATGTATGTATGTAATGTATAGTTGGGAAGATATATGATATTTGCATGTTTTTATATATGTATAGATGTATGTTTGTATGTATGCATGTATGTATGTATTTTGGGATTGTTATATGATATGATATATATGTATGCATGCATGTGTGTACAGACGTATGTATGTATGTATGCTTATATGTGAGTATTTATATATAAAAGTATGTATATATGAATGTTTTAGGTATTTAAATATGTATGTTTGCACACATGCGATTGTGTAGATAATAGGGGGGGTTCAAATATGCATTTGTATATACAAATATGTATATATGTTTCTAAATATATGTTTGTATGTATGCATATTTTACGAAAGGATATGGAGTAAATGAACATGAGACCATAACACATATGTTAACTCCAACTGCAATAATTTTAATGAGGTGTATGGCCATTTCGGAAATTAATTCCTCATCAGCAGCACTAGAACCCAAACAAAGGAAATCCATATCAAAAAAATGTTTAAAATGTTTAAAATGTTTGTATGTACATATGTTTGTTTGTAAACATGTAGGTATGTAGGTTTGTTCATAGTTATGAATGTATGCCTTATATATGCATGTTTGGATGTATTTATGTATATAATTATGAATGTATGTATGTTTGAGTGTATGTATTTATTTATCTCTGTATGCATGTGTGTAGGTATATATACATGCATGTATGCATGTATGTAGGTAGGTATGTCTGTAGTTATATATATATGCATGTATGTCTGTATGTTTGTATGTATGCATGTATGTATGTATGAATGTATGAGTGTATATACGTATGCAAGTGTGTGCATCCATGCATTTGTGTGGACAATACGAGTGTTTACACATGCATATGTGTACACACCTTTGTGAATTTGTGACAACTTCTGAACACCCGTAGAGGAACATTTTTATCTGTTTGAACATGTATGTATGTATTCATGTATGTATATATAGGTATGAATGTTTGCATGTAGGTCATTTTATGTATGTATGTATCAATGTAAGCATATAAGTAAGTATGTATGCATGTATGTATGTATGTATGTATGTATGCACGTACCTATGTATGTATGTATATATGTATGTATGTATGTTTGTATGTATAGAAAACAGAAGGGAAATGGGAAATGTGTCAAAGAGACAACGACCCAAAGGGAGTTATAACAACCCACAGCCAAAATAAGATCTTCAATGAACGGTTAGGAAAGCGCATATCCAACGGCAGATCGAATGTATGTATGTATACATGTATGTATGTATCTTTATTATAATTGATATATGAAATCATATGTACGTATGCTTGCATGTATGTATGCATGCATATGAGTATGTATGATTGTATGTATGTATGTCTATGTATGTATGTGTGCACATGCATTTGAGTTGAAGTATGATTTCTAAAACACGCATATGTATACACATGTATATTTGTGATAGCACATGTACATCTGAACAAGAACATATGCAACTGTTTCCAAATGTATATATTTATATTTGTATATATGAATATATGTATGTATGTTTGTTTGCAGGTGAGAAAGTATGTAAGTATGTCTGTATGCATGTATATATGTAATTATATATGTATGCTTGTATGTATGTATGCGTCCATGTATGAATGTTTGTATGTTTGTATGTATGTATGCACACATGCATTTTGTGTGGATAATATGAGTGTTTACGCCCGCATTCGTATAGTTATATATCTATATATGTGATAAATCATGCATATCTACCCAAAAACAGAGCCAACAGTTCCCGTAAGTATGTATGTATGTATGCATGTATGTATGTATGTATGTATGTATGTATGTATGTATGTATGTATATATGCATGTATGCATGTATGTATGTATGTGTTAATGTATGTATGTTGGTATGTATGTCGATATGTATTTTTTTATGTATGCATGTGACTTTTTGTATATTGGGATAGACATATGATATGATAAGTATCTATGTATGCATGGATGAATGTGTGTGAGTATGTATGTAGTTATGTATGTATATATGTATGTAGATATGTATATCGTATTTGTATGTATGTATAAGTGTGAAATAATGCATTTGTGTGCATAATACGAGTGTTTACACACGCATTTGCATACACATATACATTTATTTGTCATAACACACGTACATTTGTACAAGAATATATGCAACTGTTTCCACATGTATGTATATATGTGTTAATCTATGTATGTATTTTGTATGTATGTATGTATGTATGTATGTTTGTTTGTTTGTTTGTTTGTAATGGATATATGATATGATATGACATGTATGTATGCATTCATGAATGTATGTTTGTATTCGAGTATGTATGTATGTATGTATGTATGTATGTATGTAAGTGTGCTAGGTATTTATGTATGTATGTGAGCACACATGCGTTTGTGTGGATAATGTGCGGTTAACACATGCATTTATATAGACACATATGTATATTTGTGAAAACACAATGAATATATACTTTATGTATTTTATGTATTTATTAAATTTGTTCAATATACTAAACAGTTCTCGCCACAATATAGCTGAAATATTGCTGCAGTTGGCGTAAAACATCAATCAACCAATCAACAAACATCTGTACAAGAACATATGCATCTGTTTCTACATGTATGTATGTATGTCTCTGTATATATGCATGTATGTATCTCTCTATGCATGTGTGTGTGTATGTTTGTATTTACATATGTATGTTTGTATATATGTAGGACATGTATAAAGTCTCCCAAACGAAGTTTGGGGAGACTTATTGTTTTTACTCAATTCTTATTTTTCTTGTTCTTCTAGTCTTTCCACCAATAATTTGTCCGACCATTTTCTCGGAAACTAATGATCCGATCTTCACCAAACTTCACAGGAAGATGGATCCCTATCCCGAAAGGTGCAAACAGGTTTTAGAATTTTCAAAATGGCACCGGTTGCCATGGAAACAGCAAAATAGGCGGCAAAATGAAAGTGCTCAGAATTGGATGAAACTTTACAGAAAGGTTGATTAGTACATAGGGAAATGGTTTATGGTCTCCGAGACTTCAAATTGGCATCGTTTGCCATGGTAAATGCAAAAAAGATGGGAAAATGAAAGTGCTCAGAATTGGTTGAAACTTTACAGATCGGTTACTTAAGGTGTGGGAAATATTTTTGTGGTGTTCAAGACTTCAAAGTGGTGATTGTTGCTGTGGAAACAGAAAAAAAACGTTTGATAATTCAAGGTGTCCAGAATTGAAGTAAACTCAACAGACAGCTAGGTTGCACAGGTTTTGTGGAAGTGATTTGTAGCCCTGATTTCTGTATCAGCATCCTGATACAGTTATACATTTTTATTCTTGTACTTCTTCTTCAACCTCGAAATTTGTCCGACCATTTTCTCAAAAACTAATGGTCGGATCTTGACCTAACTTCACAGAATGATGGATCCTTGTACCGAAAGATGCAAACAGGTCTTGGAATTTTCAAAATGGCACCGGTTGCCATTGGAATGGCAAAAAGGCGAGAAAATCAAAGTGATCGGAATTGGATGAAAATTTTTAAGAAGGTTGCTCAGGACATGGGTATTAGGTTTCTGGTGTCCAAGACTTAAAAATGGCACCCGTTGCCATGGAAACAGCAAAGAAAGGTGGCAAAAACAAAGTGCTCGAAATTGAATAAAAATTTACAGGAAGTTTGCTAAGGACACGGGTATTAGGTTTCCGGTGTCCAAGACTTCAAAATATCACCGGTTGCCATGGAAACGGCAAAACGGCGGGAATATTAAAAGTGCTCAGAATTGAATTTAACTCAACAGACAGGTTGTCTGCAATGTGTTGAGGTGATTCGTAGCCCGGATTTCTGATTTGGAACATCGTTTGGGAGACTTTTGTATCAGCATCCTGATACAGTTATAAATTTTTATCATTCCGTTTTCTTTCTTTATTCTCGTCCGGATGAACTTGTCCGAACCAGATCTCAGTGACTTTTGACCTAGAAATTTAAAACTTTGTAGGCTGTTGGCCCCATATATCTAGTCGTGCCTAAGACAAAAATGTTTGCAAAGAGGGTTTATTAAGGGTACATTTGGGGAGCTCAAATAGGGGTAGGGTCTGCAATGTTAATCCTATGGGAAAATGAAATTTTGGATATTTTTCACCCTATTTCTCACTGCGTCTCAAAAACATTTAATACTAGCTTCATGAAACTCCATAGGAGAGGTGTTTGTACTGTAAGAAAGGGTTCTACAGCATTTTAACTTTCAAAATAATTTCTGTTGCAATGGAAACCAAACAAAAGATGGACATTTGAGAAAATATTAGTTTATGCTAATGATTATATTTTGATTATAGCTATACATAAGGGGAACCCTCCCATTTTTTTTTTTGGAAGGGGGTCTGAAATTGGGTTTAACGTACAAAAGAGCATTTGGTTGACATGGAAACAAAACCAGAAACTTATTTGATCGAAAAATCATAGAAACTATTAAAAAAGAAGGAATTTTGAGAAATATGTATTACATAACTAATAAGGGGAACTCCTGCCAAAATATTTGTGGAAAGGGTCTGAAATTGGGTGCAATAGACAAAAGAGCACTTGTGTGTCATGGAAACAAAACCATAAACATATTTTTTTGCAGAAAAAATTGATTTTTCTGATTAAAAAATGGAATTTTGAGAAATATGTATTACATATGTTATAAGGGGAACCCCTGCCCAATTTTACTTTGGAAAGAGGCCTGAAATTGGGTGTACTGGACAGGAGAGCATTTGGTTGCCATGGAAACAAAACCAGAAACTTATTTTTTTTTAAATCAGGTTTTCTGATAAAAAAGAAGGAATTTTGAGAAATATGTATTACATAGCTTAAAAGGGGAACCTCTGCCCATTTTTTTTCTGGTAAGGTTCTGAAATTGGGTGTAATGGACAAAAGAGCATTTCGTTGCCATGGAAACAAAACCAGGAACTTATTTTCTTGAAAACTCAGGTTGGAAAACTCAGGTTTTATGATAAAAAAGAAGGAATTTTGAGACATATATATTACATAACTTATAAGGGGAACTCTTGCCCAAATTTTTTGGAAAGGGTCTGAAATTGGGTGTAATGGACAAATGAGCACTTGTTTCTCATGGTAACAAAACCATCAACGTATTTTTGTGTAGAAAAAATTGAGTTTTCTGATAAAAAATGGGAATTTTGGGAAATATGTATTACAAAGGTTATAAAGGGGGAACCCCTGCCCAATTTTTTTTTCTTCAGGGAGTCTCGTAATGCCTTGAAATCTGATATGGGAGTTCGTTTGGGAGACTTTTGTGTTTCGCTTGCGAACACAGTTATCACTTTTTATTATTATACCGCACGCAACAAAGTTGCGGTGTATATAGTTTTTGACTGGTCCGTCCTTCAATCCGTCCGTCTGTCAGCAAGTGGGTACAACATTTGTCCGGATAACTCCTCCTACAGTTTTAAGCTAGGAAGTTTTTATTTTGTAGATTGATTGTGCACATATCAAAGATGTGCATGGTTCTTTGATTTTGTTTTTTGATCATTTTTTCAGAAAACAATACATTGTTGAACTTTGTCATTTTTATTCATTATATTGCATATAGGGTACATTGTTTGTCCGGATAACTCCTCCTACAGTTTATAAGATAGGAAGATTTTATTTTGTAGGTTGATTGCGCACATATTAAAGATGTGTATGCTATTTCGATTTCGATTTTTGCTTCTTTCTGATGAATATATGCATTGTTAAACTCTGACATTTTTAGGCGAGATAATGTTTATAGGGTGCATCATTTGTCCGGATAACTCCTCCTACAGTTTTTAAGTTAGGAATTTTGTATTTTGCAGGCTGATTATGCATACATTGAACATTTGCATGAAATTTAGAGTTTTATTTTTGCTCATTTTTTTTTACAAAAATATACATATTTGAACTTAGTCATTTTTAGGCGAGATAATACTTATAGGGTACACCATTCACGTTTATACATTCATATGCATATGTATGCATGTACAAACTCATGTATGCAAGTAAATAATCATACACATATATACATATGCATATAAATGAATATCTACATATATACATGTGTTTATATATATGTACATATATACATGTGCATACATATGTACATACACATGCACATATCTACATGTGCATACACATGCACATATGTATATATGCATACACATGGGCATATGCACATGTGAATATATATCAGCATATGTACATGTGCATTCACATATCCACTTGTATACATGTGCAAGCACATGTACATCTATTCTAATGCATACAATTGCACATACATTCATGTGTATGCAAATGCATATGAGTAAATATATATACACATGCGCATACACATGCACATATGTACAATACATTTAATTATGGGTACATTTTCATAGATATGTACACATACTTATATACAGACATGCACATTTATACATGTGCAGACAAATTCACATTTGTACATGTTGACACACATGAATATTTATGTAGTGTATCCACATGAACACTTGTGCATGTGCATACACAATTACATGTGTACATGTTGTACACAATCTCATTTTTACACTGGTTTGCACATGTAAATATACATGAGCAAACAGATTTCATATGTACATGTGTATAATCGTCATGTAGCTGTGTTTTCACAATACAGATGAGCACATGTATGCACATATGTTCATGTTTGTACATTTTCACATGTATATACATGCGGGTTAACATATGAATTTGCAGAAATTCAAACATGTGCACGGACATGCATAATTAAGCAGCTGTGTTAATTTGGACAAACCAACATGTGTGTTCATATACTTGGATAATTGAAAAAACTGCAATCGTACCTTTATCGAATCCAACATTTGTCCATTCGTTCAGTGTCCCATGTACAATTTCACATACCAGTAGCAAATCGATATCATTATTAATATTTTGACATATCATCATGTCTACTCATACACTTGTATGATTGAAATTTTACTCGTACCAATCCATTCATTAATCTTTATCTTACCCACAATAGGTTTTTTATCAGTGTCTCATGTACATTTTCTCATACTAATAACAAGGACAAATCAATATCAGTACAAGTTATTTATTTGTACGTGTAAGAAAAAAAGGCCCAGTATACAAAAACTTATATAAGTTATCCAAGCAGCAGTACTCACCGTAAACGTTATTCATCCTTCAGAAATGAGAACTGATGCATGGAGTATTCACATACAGTAATTAAGCAAAACAAAAGAAAGCAAAAAAGAACAATGATACTAATTCTCATTAGCCCTAACACTTTGCACACATTCTGTCACACTCCACTTACCGAAAGCTAAATCATACACATCCAGACACTCTGTCCTCGCCAAATCTACTAATTTGACCCAAAAATCTCCCATCCAAACCCTTTTATTTTCTCATCCCAAAAGAAAATTTATTCATGAAAATCACAAACATACAAATCAAAACAGTAAAAGTGATCAAAGCGGCAACTCTCTCTAGTTCCCAATTACATTATTTAAATTAAAAGTAAATCAAACAATGATTATTTTGGATACCCTACCGTTTTTTTACAAATAATAACATGTGTGTACACACAGAAAATAAGTCTACATATGTACATATGAATACACACGTGCTTCTAAGAAATATACACATGAGTGTACACCTATGAAGACATGTTTACTCATAAAACATGTGTCCCAATGTGTGTACATACATTCTCTCTCACTCAAATTGTCAAAAACTAACCATTACCCGACTCATACTCTAAACTCACCTAATCTATGAAAACAATAATAGTAATAGAACATATGCATATGTATTTATGTATGCATGTATGTATGTATGTATGTATGTATCAATGTGCTTATCTGATTGATATGTGGTATGGATGTTTGTGAGTATGTATATTCGTGTATTTGTATGATTATTATGTATGTAGGGAAATATGTTTGTATGTATACATGTATGTATGTGTGTATGTATGTATTTATGTGTGTATGTATGTATGTATGTCGTACATATGTATTGATATTTAATATGATATGTATGTATGTATGCATTTGCGTATGTATGTATGTATGTATGTATGTATATATGTATGTATGCAAACATGCATCTGTGTTGATAATACGACTTTTTAAACATGCATATGCATACATATATTTGTATATTTGTGACAGGCAATGTACTCTGTACAAACATACCCCTCTGTTTCCACATGTATGTATTTATGTGTATGCATTTTTCTGTGGAAGTAGGTAAGTATGTATGTATGATGTATGTATATATGTATGTATGTGTATATGTATGTATGTATGTATGTATGTATGTATTATGTATGTATGTATTATGTATGTATGTATTTATGTATGTATGTATACATGTATGTATGTATGTATCTTTGGATGTATGTTTATTTTTATCTCTGTAAGCCTTTGTGTACGTATGTTTGTATGTATGTAAGAATGTTTGTAAATATGTAAGTAGGAAGGAAGATTTGGAATGTAGGTAGGTAGGTATGTCTCCACGTATGTAAGTAAGTATTTATATATGTATGTATGTTTTATGTATATATGTGTCTATCTTTGTTTATTTGGATGGATATACGTTATGATATGTATGTATGAATGCGTGGATGAATGATATATTTGATTTGAATAATATTCTGCTTCAGGTAACTATAAATCACTGCTATAAATAGATTATGGAAAGAGACTGATTACAAAAGACAAATAAAATTATTTGATTTGAATAATATTCTGCTTCTGAAATTCTTGGGAAATTCGAAACACAAAGCACAAGGACTGACTTAATTTCTGTAAAGACCTTATTTATGTAACTGGTTGCTAATCAGATAAATATGTCCAGATAAAATTAAAAAATCATATATTTTGTGACAAAGGAACCGCGTCTGTCGGTTTGTCGTCTTAAGGGGACGACCATTTGATTTTCAAGGGGGGGGGGGATGTAACAGAATATAAGTTCCATCATAAAATTTGTTTCAAGGGCAAAATTATTGCATAATATTTGTTCCATTGGAATAAAAATTATGATATTTGTTCCTAACGGAATAAATTTTATATAAAATTTGTTCCAAAAGGCAGAAATTTCATGCCAATAGTTATAATATTTGTTCCAATGGAACTTTTGTCAGGTGGAACAAATATATGTTTACAAGGGGCTTGGACAGTTTTGCCTAGAAACATTTTTTTCATGAAAATTTCGAACAAATGATTTATTTTTACCACATGCGCAACAAAAAAAAATTATTCTTGAATCAAAATTAAATTATTCATTTTCATCACAAGTATGATTGAATATTTATTTTCACTGCCACCAAGATTAATAATTATTTATTTACAAAATCGCCCAAGCCGTCCTTGTACTGAAACCTTCCAATGTAATTTTAAAAACTCACCACTGAAACAAGCTTACTTTGTATCAAATACCAGGTTTATCAAGAGTAAAGGTGAAAGCAAAAGTCTAAAGCATACATTCGGGGGAGAGATAAGAAATCAAAACGCAGAACGCATTAATTGGGACTGCCGTCATGTCTTATTCCCGACTTGGAATGTGCGCAGTGGATGACAGCGATTGTAAAAACACTTCGCCATTTAACTTTAAGTTTGTTGACGATCCCTCATCCATGGATCATTAGGATAAAAAAGCATGGATGTAGCGTTGTTCGACAATTAGCAATGAATTCCGCTCAAACCGGTGCTAGGGGCCGTCTTGAACTTGCTATAAGGTATGAGTAAAGCTCATTGTTGAAGACCTCATGGCGACTTCAAGATGAAGAACAACAATAAAAGCGTTGTTCCATTGCTTATTTACCATGTATTTGTAGAGACTTTGTCTCATTTGCTTTACTCCATATCCCTTCATTGATAATCTTAAAAATAATATGGTGAGTTAAATTAAACCAGGTTCAATCTCTTAGGAATTGAAAGAGAATGCAATGCCTATTTAAGGAAACAAGATATAAATATATTGCCTTGATAATTATATTTATGAAAAGAGGTTGTGATAATTGAGTTTTTAAAAGATACTACAATAGAAAGGCGTCCGTCGTTATAAGCACATACAGAAGAGCACGCCGGGTCTCTAATAGTAAGGTGTCAAGACTTGTAATGCATTGCACTGTAAACGTTTTTTGTAAGTGGTAATATGTTATTCAGAGCAAAATTGTGTCAGATTCAATCAAAATATATGTACATTCTGATAATAAAAATTGTTGCATCGCTTCATACAATGTTTTGCACATTGCTGTTTTGAAGTATAAAGAAAACACGCCTATTTTACTGCGTCGACTATCTTTTTTAAACATAATACTTGTTTACTCTTATGTTAAACATTACCGTAAAATAAGGGATGTGAAACACCAGGTCTTTCACTGTGATGAAAGACTTTAATATTATCAAACGAAATACAATAAGGTCTTTCCACTGTAGTGGGAAAGACCTTATTAAATCTCCTACACCACTGTTAGTCAAGACGAGCTTTTACTCTACTTAATAGCTAAATAATTAAATGTGTATTCCAAAATAAATTCTACTGATTCTTATCTACGCCTTTAACACCAATAAATGATTATTCATCGTTAGTAATCTGATTAATAAATACAACATAATAATAGAAAACAGGTTTTTAAAAAAGATCATAAAATAGAAAAAAAAATGTTTATATATTACGAATTAACATCATGGTTTGTGTCATCATACACATAGATTAAATATCATTAGAATTTTACCAGTTGTTAAAACCAACAAAAATTATATTGATTCTGATTCACGCATTTAACGCCAATTTATAAGTATGCATTGTTGGTAAACTGATAAATATATACAAAAGAATAATAGAAAACATGCTGAAAAGATAAAAGAACAATAGGAAACAGGTTAATATGTTTTTAAATGTATTATCATAAACATAGACTTTTTATCATTTAAATTTAAACTCTTGTTAAAAATTACATTTTCTGATATCAACAAAAATGACAACGAAGGATGACAGACAACAAATTATATTAATATCGAAGCCGCACAAAAAAAACTTCCAGTATCAGAATATAATACGAAAATAAAACACTAACATTGAGCACCCATAACAATTTTGTGATAAGGTGCTCTAGAAAGATAAGCATGACCTGTTCCACCTATGGCACTCGTCACACAGCTAGTATAAATATTTCAATTTCAGTGAATGTAACGGTGCTAAAAATAGTATAGATATCTGTTTTAGGAATAGGTATATACTTTTCGTCTCAAAGTATCTCAGGTTCGAGAACCAGAGGCTCCAAGGAGCCTGTATCGCTCACCTGGCTTTCAGCTGCCACAATCAAGCTCACATTGTAAGTTATACAGTCGAGCTTCAGTCCTTCAAACTTTGGTAGTTCGAACAACACCAATATCTTGAACTGTATTTTAAATCTGATCATGTTTTACTATATTTCTTTGTTGGGCTTTTCTGACAAAAACGTTCTTTTTAAGGACCACTTTCAACACCAGTTTTGAAGTTGAAACATTTTGTAAATGGCAATCAACGACAATTTTCAACACCTTATTTTGAAGTTACGACATCAATATCTTTTTTGGAAACAAAATTTCATTGAAATCAGACTATGCTGAATTTTCCTGCCTTTTTGCGGCCATTTCAAAAATGGCGGTCAACAAACAATTTTCAAATCCGGTTTTAAAGTCGCAACATCAATATCTATTTTGAAGCCAACTATCATTGAAATCCGACAATTTTGATCCCCCTTTTTGGTCGGCCATTTTGAAAATAGCTGTAAACGAACACTTTCCAACACTGGTTTTGAAGTCGCAACATTAATATCTATTTGGAAA
>MJUU01030269.1:7357-18563 GCA_002080025.1 Modiolus philippinarum
TATATATATAAATTACACGAGTATTTGGTTGTTCTGGTATGTATTACAAAATGTAATGCAAGTGCATGTTATACTTTTTTTGTATTTTGTGATGACCTCCGGAAAAGCAATAAAGAAAGTGAGAACAGAACCGTAAATCAAAAGAACGAAGAATCCATGGACAATGGCAACATCGGACACACTAAGAAACAAGGACACCACTTAAGTACGGGACAAAAAAGAAAAATGAAGACACATACAGATGAACAACACGGACCCAATAAAAAGCATGGGTGAGATCAGGTGTACTGGTAGAGTAAGCATCTCCTGCTTCTTATAAGACACCCGCCGTGTTGAACATGTCAAATCCGGTAGTAAAGTCAAATCCGATAGAGGAAAAACAAACTGTAGTTGCAGAGGGCAAGATCTGTTGTAAACTGGGAAACAGATATTCCATAGCGATCCACAAGATCGTGATGTCGACCGTTAAACTTCTGTAGTGATGACTTAAAGTTTTTGGTAACGTACCCTTGCTTAAGTAGTCTATTTGTAAGCAACTGAAGTCACTGTAAAGACCACAAGCCCTTGAGTAGCGAATGAGTTGTGAGATGTTAACTCCATATGCTGGTGCTTTTGGAATGTTGCTACAAAGAAAAGGGAAGTTGCTATTTGAAAAGTGAAGTCATCGCGTTTGTCATACAGGCTAGTTTGTAATGTACCTCTGTTGTCAATTTCAAGATGAAGGTCAAGGAACGAAGCCGATGTGGAAGTATCTGGAGTATCCTTAATTTCAAGCTCTTTTGGATAAAGAAGACGAAGAAAATCACCAAAGCGAGGATTGTTTAGTGATATAATATCATTTATATAACGGAAGCTGAAATTAAAGGACTGGACCAGTTTTTTGTCTTTATTTTGAATAAATAAGGAATACCTGCCAGAACACGGAGAGCCAGAGACGGCAACAGACACAACAAGCATAGAAACTCACCAAAAGTTGATATTTATTCAGAAACAATAATGGGTTGACAGCTTTATTTAATACCGAATGTTTTATTACACAGTAGTTGAGAATCCATTATAATTACAGAAGTCACGATGATGCTTTAGCTGATATGGGAACTGAGATAAAAAAAAGATTGAAAGGAATTTCAGGCTAATCATTTCATGATTGTTATTAACTTGTTAAAATTACAGTCCTCGATTATATGCATGTACTTCTTTTAGGAATAACAATAGCATTGAAGAACAAATGTGGTTCTCTCTTTCATAGAGTTATAGAGATTATTTTATGGGGAAACATTTGAGAGAAATATCTAAACGACTACAATACATTTAACTACCAAATACTATACAGGGATTACCAAGAGACATTCAAAAACATTTTAATCACTTTCAATGCAACTGATCTGCCAACATGGTTGCTGAATTATTATCTCCCATGCCTGAATGGAATACCTCAGATGTACACGTTGAGAACTTAGCTTGTTTATCAAAATCTATACTGGCCTATTATTGGCAAGGTGTTTCTTCCCCTAAATGCAATGCAACTGCAATCTGTCTATGTGTATATAAGGCTGGAATTGTTTTAAAACAACCCGCGATGCAGACAAGCTGGAAAAGAACACTTGAGTCAGATTAGTGTTGTTACGGTTAGAAGAAAACCATTCAATTAAAATGAGCTTCGTGATTACACTCTGTAAATACTCAATGCAACTGACATTAAAAAAATAAAATTAGACTGGTTTATGGTCGAACGTATTACTCTGGAATTACTCTGGCAGTTACACAACAGTGCAAAAAATATGTAGTAAAGTCTTGTATGATGACAAGATAAGTAAGTGTCCCCGATGAAATGGGGAACCAAGTGTTTCCTGTTACATCAAAAGTTTAACATAGATGCCCAGTCTACAAAATCACGTCTGTCTGGCGGCAAGTATATAATTTCGGTCAAATCGACCGCTAATTTTGAAATTGCATCTGCTGAAAAACTTGATACCTTGACAGGTGTTGTCCAGTGTGTTAAGAGGGATGAGAATGCGTTTATCCTACCTTGTATCCACACTTACTGCCTAGAGCACCCTGCAGTTTGAGCTGAATCGGCAGTGCTGTCCCAATTGCAAAGGGGCAATAGAAAATATCAAGGAAATGTACATTTAAAAATTCATTTTTAGTAAATATAATTGCATTTCCTATTATACAATTAGAAAAAAAACACTTTAAATTGATAAGCAATAGTTCATCTAAATCAGGACGAAAACAAATTTATCAGGTAATACTACCTAAACAGATTGAAGCAGTTAATTAAATATGCGTAAAATAAATAACACTTTTTATATCTCCGAAAGTGCACATTGAAAGCGTTTTAAATAGATTAATACATGGCCTTTTCCATATCAGCACGGGTATCATTCCGAGGCGCCAGCCGAGGGCTGATATGGGTCAAAGGATGATAGCCGTACTGATATGGAAAAGGCTATGTCTGGATCTGTTTTACTTTATACTTCCAAATAGGAGTCAATATCACATCCGGACTAGAATAGCCATATCACCGGGCTGATATGGATATTTCAGAACGAGGTTGTCTGATATGGCTATATCAGACTGGGTATATGAAATGGACTGTTAACTTCCGGCTATATTACATATGCAAAACAAGACATAAATATGTAATAAATATTGTATAAAATCAAATTATGTGTTTAGTTAGAAAGACAAACAAAAGGTCAATAGGATCAAAGCATTCTTATATCAACATTCGAATCTCATACTCTATTATACATTTAGGTAGGAGATATTAGACACATTAGTATGAACAAAACATACTACCTTTACTTTGAAAACGAAGAAAGCTACGAACAACCAGTGTATATACTACAGAGTTGTACATAAATTTATAGTTCTTAACTTTATTTTCCCAAGTTATTTATTTATTTAATTCATCATCAACCTTTTCACTTGTATCAAAGGGAAATCACCAAATGTGTTATTCTTTTAACCTGAAAAATGTTCACATTTTCAGATTGGAGAGGTGCAAACAACACATAGAAGCAAAAGAAAAGAAATAAACTTTTCAAGGCAAGGCCGCACAACTACTTCAGTTTTGCTTACGAATTGGTCTGTTTCGGATATTCAATCAAGAGAACTTCTAGATCTGTGTGATACATTGATCGAAAAAAGGAATTAGGAACATATGCCAGACCGCACACCATTGAAGCCAAAACGTGTGGAGATTGATTAATTGATGTTTTATGCCGACTTCAGCAATATTTCAGCTAAATCGCGTCGATTGATTAATTGATGTTTGACGCCAACTCCAGCAATATTTCAGCTATATTGTGGCGAGAACTGTTAAGTATAGTGAACAATTATAATTTATAATAAGTATAAAAAAAACAATATAAAACTATACAGCTTTATACAAGTAAAAAAAATGCTTAAAATGTTATAACAAAATAGAACAAATTTTGGTTTAACTGTAAACATATTAGAAACTTATTTAAAATTCATCCATTTAAATCCTACTAAATGAATTGATTGCTTTTAAACATTGAATGATTTTGTCGCCATCGAAGTTTGCGAATAGATCTTCAAGACACTTGGATCAGCGGAGTAAAAATCACGCCTGATATCAGCAACATCAACACAGTTAATTAAAATATGTTGAATTGTATATGAACAGTTGCATGGAATACATTCCGGTCGGTCCTCACAGTTGAGAATAAAACTATGTGTTGTTCTAGTGTGTTCAATACGACATCGAGTCAAAACTACCTGTTCAATACGGTTTTTGCCGTAGAAACCAACTTGTTTACAAAACTTGTGGAGAAACGCCACGCTCCATGTAGTATTAACTTAGACTTCTTTTTTTTCTTAGGAGAGCATTTCTCCACTTTTCAGTGGCAATCAAAACTTTTTGCCCCAGTTGCTTCTTGGTCCTTATATAGCTAAAATATTGCTCACTGGAAGTTAAAATCTGCCAATGAAACAATCAATCCTTTAAATAATGCTTCAGTCTGCTGTCAATATACTAGAAGGTACCGTGAAGTAAGAGTATTTTTATTTAAATTTAGAAAAGGTTTCCTTAAATTAACTGATCTAGTATAAACGGCAGCAATTACAGTTGATAATATTACGTAATATTGTCTTAAAAGCAATATTAAATATTAAGTACGTAAATGTTGATGGTAAATTTCTTAATGCAGAATTCTAGATCAATTTGTGACAAATACTTTTGGATATGAATTTACCAAACATACCGGATAATTATTTGTTGAAACATGGACTTAATGATACGGAATACTGTAGAAAATTAACATCATGGGACATTTATAGAGTACAGAAGATATTCATCCGATCTACATCGAACATTCAACGGATAAATCATCGTCTGAAATGTCACTGGATTTACGACTTTCAATTTTGAAAGGGGAATACAAGGCCGGTCTTGAAGGAAGAAAACAACATGAACAACGAATAATGAACACTTGGTTTCAAGGCAAAATAAAGTCTGAAAATTCCCTGTTGACAATATAACAAAATTCATAATCGCTGTAATTTTTGGACATGCATAATGTAGCAGCCAAGTTTTCTCTGATCTGAAAAACCAAAGTAAACATTAATTTTATTTTCTAGGGCGCAGTGTTATTTCAAGCAACTTCTGCATAGGTGTGCAAATTTCTGAAGTCAGAGGCAAGGAATTTGTTAAAATATATTTCCGAAAATTTCGATACAAGAATGGTAAGTATTTTTAAATATAAATAGGCTGGTTCATGGCCGAGAGTATTACTCTGGCAGTTACATAAAAGTGAGAAAAAAAAAATATGTAGGAAAGTCTTGTATGATGACAAGATGTCCGAATAAGTTAAGTAAGTGTCCCCGATGAAATGGGGAACCCAGTGTTTCCTGTTAATTCAAGTTTAACATAGATTCTCAGTCTACAAAATCACATCTGTCTGGCGGCAAGTATATAATTTCGGTCAAATCAACCGCTAATTTTGAAATTGCATCTGCTGAAAAACTTGATACCACCTTGATACCTTGACAGAGATGGAGATGCACATTGATGACAATAACACAAATCTTCATTCTTCCTAGATCATGACAAGCTTACTAAATTTGTGGATGATTGTAGTGCTGATAATTAACCATCTTATAGTGTAAGTTAGATACATGTGCATGTAGTTTGTATGGATATTTATATCATTATAAGAATTAACATGTAGTTTGTATGGATATTTTTATCATTATAAGAATTAACCTGTGAAAAATATATTTATACCTCATCGCACGTAGTTGTAATGCATTATGTTATAATCTAAAAAAAAACAATCCAGTGTATGTCTTTTCCATAGTTGCTTCACATTTAGAAGTTTTAGGGACTCTTTTGTTGAAATGTTGCAACGAATGTTGATACAAAATATCGAGAGCTACATGTTGGATGCTGTTGTTTACAGATGTAACATGAGAAAGGAAAAAAAGAATTTTGTCAGTATCCGTCCATCGGTGTTATAAACAATACACTTAAAAAATAGTGTTTAACGCCAAGTGAGCAAAACTTCAGCCATGTCAGGACGAGAAAAAATGGGTAGGGGCAGGAAATTTAGCCAAAGTATATTTCATTTTTTCAAATTTTTATATTCAAACTGGATTTCAGCTTTTCTATCCAGGACTTTCCTTTAGCCTGCCTCTGTGTGTCTGTCCACGATCGATTTTGGTCAATTGGTACTCCTTACATATGTTTCCAGTCATGACCGGTGGAATTGAAATGTAATGCAGTGGCCTGTGATATTTCCTTTTTCCGAATGTGGTCACGGTGCAAGTTAATACGAAGGTTGAGTGAATTTTTCGTTTCACCGACATACTGTTGTTGGCAAACAGAGCAAGTGATGAGATAGATGACATTATCTGACTTGCAGGATAAATTTGTAAATATTTTATAGGACTCACCTGTTGCTGTGCTTTTGAATATTTAAGTTGTTGTCTATACTTGCACAGAAGGAAACGCCTGTCGCGACATGTTGTAAACTGATCTGTTTCAGGTGATGGTAATTTGGCTCTTACGAGAATGTCCTTCAGATTTTTGGGACGACGAAATGATACTAGAGGAGGTTCTGGAAAAAGGGTTTTCATTTTGGGTGATGCATGTAGAATTGGCATATATTCACGGGTTATAGCTGACAAATGAGGTAACTGTGGATGGAAAGTAGTAACCAGTGGCGTCCGCAAATTTTTCTTCTTTCTTTGCCGATAATCTAGCAATTCGCTTCGGTCAATCGAAGAGACCTTTCGAACAGTTGTTCTGACATGCTTTTCTTTGTAACCCCTGTTCACAAGATGTTGGGTAAGTTCTCTGCTCCTCTGTTTGAATGCTTCTTCTTGCGAACAGATACGACGTATTCGGGTTGAAAGTCCATATGGGATGGCATTTACACAGTGTCTAGGATGGCAGCTACTGGGCAGCAGGTATGCATGCAAATCTGTCGCTTTAGTATGCAATTCAAAATGTATTTGACCATCGACGAGTGTTGAGGTCGTATCAAGGAATACATTTGTAGTTTAAGATATACTAAGAAGAAAGATTGATTGATTGATTGAATATTGTTTAACGTCTACTCAGCAATATTTCAGCTATATCAAGACGAGAACAAGTTTGTTAATAAATAAATCTTTGGGGTATGGAAAGGGCCATGGGACGGGAAATTCTGACTGCCACTGGAAAAGTAGGGTGAAATCGTCAAGGGCGGGGAATTTAGCCTTGTAGCCGATCACCTACGGACCACCCCAAAAAGGGCTTGCTACAAGGGTTCTTTAACGTGCAAGAAGCGTGGCATTTCTTCCAACACGTGGACCTGAGTTTACATCCCATCCGAAAGATGGGTTGTGTATTTATTAATCCCGCACAACCACGAAATGGGTCCTATTTCTATATCCCGGGACCCTCGGGGTCAGCCTCCGTTTAGGAGGGGTCACACCCCGCAAGCCGGAGATACTATGTCCTATTTCTATATCCCGGGGTTCCCTCGGGGTCCTCTGTTAGGACGACTCATACTCCAAGCTCAGAGGATGCTGCGGGCCTATTCATAAGCCGGGACCGCGCACGGCGGAAGAAGAAAGAAAATACTTTACAGGAATATGCCTCAAGTCAAACCACAGAAGGGCAAAAACAAAGCCCAACCAACATCTGCTCCCGCAAGGACTGGTGCAACAAGAGATCGGGACGAAGAACTCGTCAGAAAGATAACTTAGTCAGTTATTGACTCATTTAAAAGAGGTACATCATGCAGCTGGGTAAAAAATTCAACCAAAAGCAAGGATGAAAATCTGGCAGACAAAGCAGTAAAACCAAAATCTTGAAAAGGATCCTTCGGACAACCCAGAAGGGACTAGCCCAATTTCAATTGAAGAAAATAGCTTCCAGGAAAACATTGTTTTTTTATTACCCAGGGGCCATTTCCACACCTATCTCTGCATTAAAAGATACAAAGTTAAAACAACAAATCTGGGAAGATAGATTTAACGACCTTGCTGTCTTGCTGCCTCCAAATTTATTGCCTGATTCAAAAAAGGTTAACAATTTCAAATGGTTTAAAATTCAACACTTGCAGTTGTCCCAAACAAGCCTAAGTATGCAATATACAACATCGTGGCATGGACAACTGCTTTCCTATGATACATGGCAATATATGCTGAGAAATACCCAGAACAGATACCCCATTAAATTAAAAATGCAGAGCTGGTAGGGGACTTGGCTTCTTCTAACAGCAGTAATGATTGGCTCACTTATGACCAAAAATAAATTTTTTGATTCTTCATATTCTTTTGTTATTGTACTTTGAAAATCTTTTTTTTGTTGTAAAATGATTTCTTTTTTTTCTTCTTCATTATAATCATCATACTCATCCTGTCTAAATAAATCATTCATTTCAATTTCTCCTCCTTCAGCCATTTTTTAATTAAAAATTTTTATTCATATTTTGGTGGAGGATCATTAACTATAGTAATTTTAATTTTGTTAAAGAAAATTATAAATTTTCCATTTTTTTTTTAATTTCATTTCTTACTCTTGCTTCTGTTTCTTCAATCAATTTCTTTCTTTCACTGTCATTTAATACTGTTTGTGTTTGTTTTGTTCGTATAGTTTCTTTCATTTCATTATATTTTTCTAATTCATCTAAAATCAATTAAAATTCATTTTCATTTATTTGTCCGTCGGTTAAAGATTTTGAAATTAAATTTTTTATACTGTTTAATTTACATTCTGCCATGGTTTTAATTTTATAATGTTTTTGTGCTTTTGTTGTAAGTTTACGTCTAACAACTTTGACTAAACCACCCAAACTGCCACATACAACAGCTGCAATTTGTATTGGAAGTAAGGGGGGAATTGCAATTCCTACACCTGCTAAAATAACAGAAGCTGAAATAAGACTTGTATCAACTCCGTCAGTAGCATTTATTCCACGCTTATATTTCTTGTATAATGATTTACGTTTATCTCTCTCGTTTATCAACGTTTTTTTCTATTTCTGTTATTTTTTGTAGTCTATAATTTTGTCCGTCTTCTATAGGTAATTCAGGGTATAAATCTGGGGCTGTTGGTTGCTTCATTTTTAAGGATATTTTTTAATTTTTTTATAATTTACATTTTTAAAATTTAAATTATAAAAAAATTTAAATTTTCCCGCCAACATTCTTGAAATTCTTTATTCTACCCGTGTAGAAAATTGTAATGCGTGAAATGTATATTCCAGGTTGGGGGAAGACAACTCATATTAATTTTAATAGTCTGAAATCAATAGCTACTACAAAATAAGCTTGGTTTGTCATTTAAATTTTTAATGAAGAAAAGTGTTGTAATCAATACGATGATAGATTGTTGCTAAGTAATATTCGATATTGGTTAACCAAGTAGATTAATTGCTTTTTTAGTAGAGTAATAAACACATTTTATAAGGGTACTATTTAGGTTTTTTTCTTACTTTTTCTGTGTAACTATTTTTTCCTTTTCTGCTGTTTTTTTTTTTTTTGGTAGGGGTCAAAAATTTTTTTCTCACTTTTTTCTGTGTAACTATAAACACAATAGTAATATGTTATATTACCCATCTCCACTACCGACTATTTTTGAGGTACGAAAAAATAGTCGGTGGGGGAGGTGGGTAATATAACATATTACTATCCACCTTTAAAAATTGGTTTAATATAATTATCTCTCCACAGTGCTGGATAAATACCAGTTTTCAATATAGCGTTAAAAATCACCACAAATACTTTCGGATATAAGTTACATATGCATTTTAATATTTCATTGATTATGCCATCAGGCCCACTAGCTTTACCATTTTTAAGGCCTTTTACTGCTTTTATTACCTCCTCAGTAGTAATATTATAATTCAAAAAATTGTCATTACCTTCATAACATATAAAATCAGATTCAGAAAAATTGTTGACATGTGTGACATTTGTCAAATTCTGAAAATATTTTACCCATTCATCAGGAGATATATTAGAACTAGGATCATTGCTGACTTTTGCTTTTAAATTATTAACAGATTTCCAAAATTCATTTGGATTTTTATCCTCACAATTGTTGGATGCTTAATTTGTACCTCCTATTCAGAGAGCTCTGAAAGTAGTCGCAATGGACGCAACAAATATACAGACGAGGGTTAGATGGAGGTACGGAAGTGAAAGTGCGCTTTGGTATTGGGAAACGGTTCTTTCTTCCGTTCACTGGTAACCGTCAGGGTTGAAATTTCTGTGCTCCGACAGTACACTGAATGTCAAAATTATTTTACCTGTACAATGCATTAAATCAGTAGACGAAAGAAATAACAAAGTTAATTTCAAAGAATATGTGAGACCCGTCAACAGTAATGGCAATCCTATCATTAAATGTGCATCAGTTTACAGGGGTCTTGTTTTGAAATTCCCATAAAGTTAGTGGTTAAACACGGTTACATTGGATACAAAACGGCTACCTTGGCGTTAACGTATTCATAGGGAATCCAGTTTACAATGGTTATACGCATGAAGAAGCCAGGTTACATTGGCTACCTGCACGGGGAATCCGAGTTGCAATGACCGAAATAGTTGAATTGTAAACCTGAGTACCTACCTATGTCTTGGTATGGGCTCTCTAATCTTACAAAAGTGTTTGAATCACTACCTCCAAAAATATTTACAAAAGTGGTGTATATCTTATGTTGCTGGTGTTTTCATTCAACTTTATTTTTTGGACCAAACTACATTGCATGCTTATATATGCTGTAAAATGATTTTATAGTAAAATAGACTGACTTTACTTGAGGACGTGATAATCTGTTCGATGGCCCTTTTCCAACCAGTTATTTTTAAGGGACCGACCATTTAACTTGAAAAAGGGGGGGGGGGCTATGATGTTTTTCTAAAAAAAAATATTTTGGAGCTGATTTCATGTGAATTAAAATATTTCTGAAGGAGGCTTTCCAAAAGACATAAAAAACATGTTAATTGTAAAAAAAAATATTTTGTTGATTCACGTGAAAATAAATTTTCTGTCAAGAACAAAAACATACATCCCCTTTTTCAGGTTAAGGCCGACCTTAAAATTATGTTTGTTTGCTGTTCCCAGACTGTACTTTAAGAGTGATGGGTCGGTAGGTAGGGAAAACATTTTATTTTATCATCTTTGATGAATGTTTATCCGGCAGTAACTCGGAGATGGAAGTTTTTTTTTATCAAAATTAGTGCAATTACAAGAACAATGACTGGCAAAGCGGATATTTTCAATATTGAAAAAGAAAATTAAATCTTTGGTGTGTACTAAGAACTATATAAAATCTGCTGATTAGGAATTCACCAAGGCAAGCACTTGAAAATGGAGATTAGGGTAGGGGCGGAAGATTTACATGTAGATTGATGATGAATTTGAAAAAAAAAAAAAAAACAATTTGAAGCATACTCAGAAATAAAGCTTTAATGTAGATGAGACAGCCGGGTCAGCTATTTGAAAATGGAAATGGGTAGGGACAGGATATTCACATTGGAATGAACTTACGATACATCGGCATTTGAACGAAAAATACCGAAGCAAGAATGAGGAAAGGGGAAATTCAAAAATTACAAATCCATAATCACGGCAATTCACAGCAACACGAATTGAGACAGTATGACAAAGACAACACACAAACAAAAATGAACAAAAACGCCACAAAACTAAAACACTAGCAGTGTGAACCCCTATAAAAAC
>MJUU01030270.1:0-15744 GCA_002080025.1 Modiolus philippinarum
GGTTTACGGCCATTGTAGGTGTTTCCTGTTATCTTTCTTATATTAAAAATAGTCTGTCTCGGGTACTGTATTATTAACTGATATTAAAGTGATAAAAACATTGCAAGTTATATTTTCTGCTATGTCTAAAGATCCATGACATATAGAAGTTTAATTTAGACGCATTCTTTACAAAAAAATATTTCAAATTTTAGTTTTTTAATTTTAAAATTTAAAAAAGTCCTAAAAATTTTGATTTTTTTGTAATTTAGGTTAATTTTCACTTCAAAAACAACATTATTGACACAAAAAAATTGTATCACAAAATAAACAATTTATTTACAAATAAAAAAATCCAGATGCCATCATAAATCCAATAAATGCTGGTTTCCTACATGAAATTTATCTCCACAGGTATAAAATCATGTGGAAGTGTTGAGTTGGAGGGTGGGGTGTAATCTGATACAATATTCAAATAAATACAACAAAACAAGAATAAATTACAGTAAAAATTGAAATAATATATATTTCTCTCTATTTTGGTGTATAGAAGATAAGAAATAGTGCATTCATTTTATTGTAAAATGGGTAGATAGAGAAAACAAAATGGCAAAATGCATGGATTCAAGAAGGGTTACATCCCTAAGAATGCAGGTAAAAAGTTTGTTTCTTCTAAACAATGTGAGAAATAACTATTATAAGGCTTCCCAAGACAGTTTATGATCACAGAGTAAAAAAAAATTACAACAATGTCTTCTCAATTCAAGATGTTGACGGTTCTTCAGTAAATAGTTGTATACTGCGGCCAAGGCCGGACAGCCCAGAGAAGGTTGATAGGTACCTGTGAGTCCACATCTATCCACAATAGTAACAAATGGTACAATCAAGGCCTTACTGCATCTATGTTCAATGCTGAAATGAGAAATCACAAAGATTACAACCCTGAATGTCACAGAAATCTGATTTTTGATGAAAAAAATGCAAAAAATGGGGTATATCATGGCGCGAGAGACTACTTTGTACAAAATGTGGGTTTAAAAGTGTGTATCTTAATCTTTACAATACAATTAAAAGTAAAAAATTAGGTCCCAAAGCATCCACTATGAATTTTCAAGCACAGATTGGTTTAATGACAATTCCTATATGCAGCAAAAATTTTTGTGAAATTCTAATGGCTACTAACATTCCTCCTCCATCATTAAGTGGGATGCAAAAACTGCGAATAAGGTTTCGAAAATGGTAGAAAATATAAATAAAGATAGCATGCGTGAAATAAGAAAAAATTTGGTTGAGGAAAATAGTCAATGTGGTCTAAGAAACAAAAATTTAGTGCGTGTGGAGTCGGACGCACGTTATAATTATCCAATAATAAAGAGTGGTACCACACCATTTCAAGCAGGAACACAAGTTGTCACTACAATGTCAGAAAATAACAGCTCTCTTTAAAAAACATAATAACTGTTTTTACTGGAAATAAATTATGCAGTGTGGCTGCTAGATTAAGATGTAAAGGCATAGAAACAACATGCCCAAATCATGATGGCATTTGTACAGCTAACATTGCCGAGGATGCCTCCATAGGCATTGTGCCCGACTTGTTTACAAAATAGTGGTGTTATACCTTCTAAATATACGTCCTTGGTTGACTGCCATTTTCAAAATGGCTGCCAAAAAGGCGGGAAAATTCAACATTGTCCGATTTCAATGAAATTTGGTTTCCAAATAGGTATTGATTTTGCAACTTCAAAACCGACGTTAAAAATTGTGTTGACTGCCATTTAAAAAATGGCCACCAAGAAAGGTGGGACAATTCAACATTGTCCGATTTCAATGAAAGTTGGTTTCCAAATAGATATTGATGTTGCGACTTCAAAACAGGTGTTGAAAATTGTTCGTTGACTGCCATTTTCAAAATTGACGCCAAAAAAGGCTTGAAAACTCAACATTGTCCGATTTCAATGAAATTTGGTTTTAAATAGATATTGATGTCGTAACTTAAAATATGGTGTTGAAAATTGCTGTTGACTGCCATTTACAAAATGATGTCTCAACTTCAAAACTGGTGTCGAAAATGGTCCTTAGCAAGAACATTTTTGTGAAAAAGGCCTAACAAAGAAATATAGTAAAACATGATGAGACTTTAAATACAGTTCAAGATATTGGTGGTATTCAAACCACAAAAGTTTGAGGGCCTGAAGTTCAACTGTATAACTTACAATGTGAGCTTGATTGTGGCAACTGAAAGCCAGGTGAGCGATACAGGCTCCTGTGAGCCTATGGTCTATGAAACAAGTATTTACAGGTCCAACTCCGGCGAAAGCACGTTTGTTTCATAGAGTTGCTGTCTTTCGTATCTAAAGATTCTTCAGCTATGACTAAAGACACCTTTGCAAATACCATCATGTATGTAAGGGACAGAAATTTACAAAAGTCATGAAAACGAAAAACTGTCTGCTTAAGCTGAAGTCAGTAAATAGGACTAAATACTAATCGGTAAATCTCGGTCGGAGATGGTGATATTTTCCGAGATCGGCAAACTTCATTCTCAGCATGTGATATTTTCGTTGTTTGCAAAAATATCAAATGTTGCTAGGGGAAGCATGTGATATTTTCGTTGCTACGCAAAAATATCACATGTTGCTCGGGGAAGGCGGAGCAAACAAAAAATACTGCAAATACCACATTGAGGAGAACCAATGAATGACTGGATTTTATCAGAAATTTGCATGAAGTATTATAAAGTCTATTATCTCCTCGTCTGCATCTCGTTCAATAGAACCAAACAGTGCATATTTACTACTGCCAGGTCCGAAAGTTAAGAAACCAAACAAGTCAGTCACAGGTTGCGGGAATGCTGCACTTTACAGCTCAATTAACTCGCGATAGGGACCTAAGAACTATCGAAGGGTCACTTTCAAACATTGTTCGTCATATCACTGAAGGAGCAATTTCGTGAAAAATCTACAAAAATCATAAAAGTAAATTTTGTTGTCAAAATTGCTTTTCTCTTTATTTAGTATTCATGTCGTTGTGAAACACGTTCGACTATCTCAAGTAAAGTCAATATATCACCATTCCAGCAGATGCAAAAAGAAATAAAGAAGAAATAGGTATTCCAAAAAGAAAAAAAACAAGATAAATCCCTCATAAGTGGATAATACAATTTCCCTGTATGATGGAAAAATCCATTCATATGGGGTCCGCAATATGAAATCCCAATCAATTTGAAGAGGAAAATAAGATAAACAAGACATATATATGTTAGTTTGGAAGTTTTTAAGTGCCACTCTGTTTCTACTACGCTTTCCATCTATAAATATTAGTTGGATTAAATAATTTATTAATTGAAGTTTGTCAGGCTTGATCTTCTTTCAAGATTTCGTCTGTATAAGCTTACATAATTTTATCTATTTTTTTCTAATGCAGGATTTGTTCAGACAATCTTGCTAAACTAAGAGTATCTTGGAATCACGGGAATTCAGTCCAATATGAATAACTAAATACCGAAATAACTGTGAATTTAATTTCTGCATATGCGATTTTCGACAACTTATGTCTCTTCAGTGCAGATAAAATCTTAACTTTTGGAAGACCATAAATAAAAGATATTTAAACACTAATAGAGAACATTAACCAATATGATCTAAAAGTAAAGCCAAAATCAACTAAGGACAGCGATTTGCATGAGGGAGATACTCCCTAGTTTTCACCAAAATTTACAAATATTTAGATATTGTAAGGTTTCAAAAATAATCGACTTTCGGGTCAGCGACTGATATATTTGCTTAATCTAACCATGTATTTATAGGAAGTTTGCCCATGTACATGTACTCTATATCCCTTTATTTGTTCATTTGTTGACATACACCAAGCTGCCTTGTATATCAATGAAACATAACAATAAAAAAAAAATAACGATTTGCATTTTTAAAAGTTAGAATCATGATTTTAATAAGACGTTTTTTACAAGTATGCTGATTCTGCGCATCGTCGATAACAAAGACAGAAGTTGTATGTCTTGAATCGGGTATTTGTATACGAGTAGTTGTTAAGCGTATTGAAATGTAAAATTAAAGGATATTCTAATTCAAAATAACCTTTAAACCCCCTCTGTTTCTATTGCTGTTAATCGTACCAATAACTAAAATTATAGGTTACTGAATGTTAAAAGGAAAAAAGTATAAAAGTGGACTAGTCGAAATCATTCCTCTACGCCATGGAAATGTGGAAGAATGTGTTAAATTAAAAAATGAAATGCACGGCATCATATAATGTTGATTGCACATCATATAATGATAAACGGACATTGGACATCATATAATGGGAATGCAAATCAAATAATGGGAATGCATATCATGCAATAATGAATTGGCATCATATAATGGTGAATGGACATCATATAATGATGAATGGACATCATATAATGGTGAATGCACATCATAAAATGTAAAGTGTACAAGTTAATAAGACATTTTTGGCGTTTCAAAGTTTAATGTTTCGAGTAAAGCGTGGTATAAATGTATAGTATAATGCTCTATGACCTTTACAGCCGTTTTTATCCAAACTTCTTTTATAAACATTCTTTCATTTTCTTAGTTCTACAAAAAAAAAAAAAAAAAAAAAAAAAAAAAAAATCCGTAGTTAGTTAAGCGCATGTATCAGGACTGCTACAAAATGTTATATAGTGTCAAATCAAACTGTAGAAATTCACCAGTCAAGTAAATATCTTCCATACAACATAATAATGTCTGCAACAAGATACATTACTTGTAGATTTTTACAATGATATCTGATTCGTTAAATAAGCTAGACTTCATAGAAACCGGATTAAAGCCTGCACAAAATTCATATACAACGAGTCAACGAGTCAAACATTACTATAGATGTGATGAAAAAGTTTATCAATGACATGTCAAATATCCACCAGCCCAGTAGTCAGTACATCGGTACTGACCCGAAAGCCGATTCTTTTTGGAACCTTTCAATATCTAATTTTTTAAAAATTTTGTTGAAAACTAAGGAGTATCTCCCTCATGCAAAGCTCTGTCCTTAGCTGATTTTGGCTTTACATTTAGATCATATTGGTTATTTGTTCTCTATCAGTTTTTAAACATGTTTGAGTTGATAGTCTTCCAAACGTTTAGATTTTATCTGCACTGAAGAGACATAAAATGTCGAAATGCGCATATGCAGAATCAAAATTCACAGTAAGTTCGGTATTTAGTTATACACTACAAGCTCGTTGTTGAAGGCCTCATGGTGACTTAAAGATGAACAAAAACAAATAAAAGCGTTAACAATGTTCCAATGCTTAGTTTTATCATGTATTTGTAGAGACTTTGTCTCATATGCATTTGTCCATATTATTTAATTGTTAATAGCATAAAATCGAGATTATATAAGCAGGTTTTTGAATTGAATATCAGTTCCCTTTTATAATGGAAATGCAGTAGGAGCTTGCGAAAAAAACATCAGTGTTTGTCATTAATTTTTGCTTAAAGAAACATCCAACTTTGATATGCTTAACTGTCATTATTATTTTTAATTGTGAAATGTATAATATATGAATGTGTTTGAATGTGTATGAGTCAAAGCCAATGTGAGAACTACTGAATAAAAATCACATGTATTTATGTTACAGCCAGTGACTGTTTCAACACAGTAACTCGTACATATCACGGTAAAGTTAGTTGCACCTATTCTGGACGTCACTGCCAAGTATGGAATGCTGGATATCCGCATCATGCACATTATCTACCGACAGACATGAATGAACGGGGTACCAACTATTGCAGACCACTAGGAGTAAATGAGAATCCTTGGTGTTACACGACGGATCCTGGAGTAAGATACGAATACTGCCATGTACCAGTGTGTTAAACCATACACTTTCTTAAATCAGGATTAAAAAATACAATATGATGTTACGACACAGATACTGAAATATGATTTCAGTTTTGTCATACATGTTCGTAACACTGCATCAACATAATCCAGGGAATAATGTTATTTTTATTGTTTCAATGATTAACTTAATATTTATTTAACAATTTTTACTGTTTACAATTAGCTAGTGACCAAGTGCTCTACCAAACATCCCTCATCAGAACATTATATATCAGGCAAATATAGCCATATTACTATATGTAGATCATCAAATCCATTTTTTAATCAGTTTTCCCCTTAATATTTATTTATTTTCAGAATTCTTATTGAATTTTGTGTACATTTTTTGTAATTCATGATCACATGTTTTTATTTTTGTGGATTTATACTCATTTTTTTTCAACACATTGTGTAAATGTGCATGTTTGAAAAGAATATGACGTTATGATATGAATTTTTGTTTTATTGTTAAACATTTATGTAGAGGGTGAATATGGAAAAATCCAACATTTATGTGACAGTGTAAATTTAGTTAGTGAGTTTCCATCCTAACACATCCTAAATTCACAGTAACCTCGATATTGTGTTATATTGATAATAAAAAAAAATAGAAAAAAATGAGAAAACTTCATATTTATAAAACACTATGCAGGAACCTTTTTATAATGCCAATTTTGCTTAACGCCAGAATTTTAGAAAAAAAATTGCCTGTTAGTCTATACTTTCAGTATGAGTTTCCTTTGAAACACCTATATAAAAACAAAATTTCGGCTGGGAAAATGATTTCATTAGAACGAAGTTTAATGTATTGTAATATAGCTTTCGGTTCTTTGAAGACTGTTTATACAACAAATACTTTAATACACAGTACAATCCATAAGGAACAAATTAAAAGTCAACTACATAAAGAGGTATGAATATACTGACACGTTTAAAGCCATACAAGTGAAAATTTTAAAATATAATTTGATAAAGGCTCTGGGTTTAATATAAAGACTTAGGGTGAAAAAAGAGGTTATATGGAAAATTCCATATTATTATCCACAATTACTGGGCACAACATAACTTTCCTGATTTCTACAATAGAGAAACAGGACATCCTCAGGAAACTATTTCTTAAATTCATCAAAACTCGCTTTAAATCCAATTTTTAAATAGACATTAGCATCCTTTGAAGAAAGACAGTTGACAGCTTGCTGATGCCACACACAATATGCTATATAATCAACATTTAACCAATGGATGAGAATATCAAAATAATAATGTCTTTGTTGATTTCTATTGGCGGATCCACATGGGCTTGATACCTACTTTTTGTGCGTTATATTTAAAATATTTTTGCCTAGATATCGATCAAAATTTATCTAAAGAGATTAAATGTGGGTCCTACATCTAGTGTGGATTAAATAGAATAAAAAACACAACAAGAAACACCTGCAATGGCCGAAAAACACTGTCACATGCAACGATCTACCATGGTTCTGCACAAGAAAAAAAAAACACAAATAAATAATAAAAGACAAACGTTAACAACGATAGGAACTCGGAACAACCGGACTTGATACCGGCACTAGCAAAAGCTAGTGGTAAGGTAAAAACAGGTGATGTGTTCCCAAAACTTACCCTTTCTCTGTCCCTTGTCCCTATAATATAATAAACATGCAAATACAACACGCAATAGAACTACTAAATCCATGACAAAATATTTTGAAAAGAAAAAGGGACAAACCTTAATTTTTAAAATGGTCATTAGTGCTTGCCGCTAAACTGCCAACTAGCTCAAGGAGCCTAGTCTGCTGGTAAAACATTGTCGCACTACGGAAGAAAAATCAAATTCAAAACTTCCCGAAGGATTTGGTAAAGAATCATCATGTATTTTAGTAGACATCGGCAGTATCCATGAGAGGCCAGTATTCGTGTAAAAACACTAAGATCATTGGATCCCAAAGCCAATTTAACGGACACATGCGGAATATCCTGTCAATTTACGCTTTGGCGCAAAGAATGTAAGTTACGTCCCAGTCTTTCTGGATTTTTAGTCAGTTTCTGGCATGTTTCAACTACATTTCCATAACGGGGGATAATAACCAAATCACCGAACAGAGTGGTCAAGAGACAACTAGACAAATCAGGTAGAAACCACCGGCAAAATTGTCGACTGCAATGGTTCTGACTTCGTACAGGCATTTCATTTTGCTCTTTGATCCCCAAAAATTAAAATATGAGCAGTCAGGCAATAAGAATAATTTTTATGAACAAAAATCAGGCATTAGACCTAAATCTTAGGTATCAAGCCTAATGACAAACTAATTTTAGGCTTTAGTTCTAATGACTAGGTATTAAATTAATGCCTAGGATGTGAGCTTAATGCCTAATTTCAACTTTTGCCGCTAACATACATATAGACATATATAGACCCATCTTTCTAAATTGCGTTTTGTCTTGTTCTTTCCTTTTCAAGATTGTTGTCTTGGAGTTAGTGGTCTACCTGTATTGGGTTTTATTTGTATGTTTATTATATTATAGGGAAACGGGATAGAGAAAGGGGAGGTTTTGGGTACCCATTAACCGGTTTAACCCTACCGCTAGCTGTCGCTAGTGCCGGTACCAAGTCCGGCTATCCCGAGTTCCTATCGTTGTTTATGTTTGTCATTTTTCATTTTATTGTTTTTCGTGTGCAGTTCCCTGGTGGATTGTGTCATGTGATTGTGTTTCCTGTTATCTTTGCTTCTTTAATATGTATGTACATTTGCTCAGAGGAGTTGAAAGGTGGCAGCAAAAAATGACTTCTAAGACACACGGAAAGGATCGCGGGTGTAAAATAACACACCTAAATTGTGGAAATTGAGTTCAGCAGATATATGTAAAAGTATTATATTCAACATATTTTGTCACTTTATATTGTCGAAATGGCCATGTGCAGAAACTCAATTTACAGTAACTTTGGTATGTTATTATTTATTGTATCTACCTTTTGATTCCTGTTCAGTCACACGAAAGACATCTCATTTGTACTTTTCATCGAGATATCAGATCAGGTAATGGTTAATTAATATCATAATTAAAAAATCAGAAGGTGATGATAATCTTTGATAAACAAATTAACTCATTAATAGCTAACTAACATTTTTAGCTTTATCGTACTGATAATTAGGATTCAAGTCAAGATTTGAAGAAACAAGTGAATGGTTTTTTGATAACTTTTTATGGATGATATATTTTAATATATGTGTTAATTTATTACTAAATTCAGTATTTTTTTCCTTTAACTCACATTTGACAAATATGTCGAAACGTATTTCCATTCTGTTTCTTTCTGTGATACACTTTGTATTAGAATCTAAATGTTTGAGAATGACGATACCAGTACCAGTGAAAAATAGATATTTGCCTGAGGGATCGTTTTTAAATAATACTGCATTTTCTTTATACCAATGTATGGATATTTGTTATCGTTTCAACTTCTGTAAATCTGCAAACTACCTAATATTATCCAAGCAATGTATGTTAAACTACTTAGATACAAGCACAATACAAACAGTGGAAAAAGCAGGATCTCAGTATGTGGAGAGGGACAATTTTCTTCAGGCAAGTTGTAGAAGCTCTACTAACAATTGATAAAATAAATAAAGTATGGTAGTATTTAAATGAAGTTTCTCTTTGATGTTTAATGTAATCGTTTGGTCTTGACTATTTTATCATTGCACCACTTTATACAGTTTAAGACTTTATTATAACAAAGACTGATATTAAAATGCTGTTTCTTTTGATGTGTGTTTCAAAACAAAAAATGAGATTTTTCCAAAGAAAGCCAGTTTTTCAAAATATTAAAATATGGAAAACCAAAAAAAATACTGTTTTCTATACATAGGTCGCAACCTGTAAGACAGCATATAGATATCTTATGCTGCGTTCACTTATAATTCGAACTGAATTCACACCATTAAAGTAGAATAACTTTAATTCACATAAGCAAAACGATTTCTGTTCTATCGTTGTATTGAAGCCTGTTTCCTGATCTTAAGCCTATTTTGCTTCACAAAAGTTTAATTCTCCTATTTGATAACAGAAAATGTGTTTGAACAGCAAAAACCCTAGTTTGCATAAGGAAGTCTGGTTTCTTTTCAGTGACACTAGTGCTTTTGTCGGCCAACGGATGACAGTGATTGTAAAAATACTTGATCAGTTAAATGAGTGTTTGCTGACGATCTCGCATCAATGGGCTAAATAAAACATGAATGTAGCGCTGTTAGACATTTAGCAATAAATTCCACTCAAACCGGTGCATAAATACAGAGTGTACAAAAATCAGCAGTAAGCTTATTTGGCCATAAAGATTTTTACTGGTTATTGTCTTTCTTATTTAATTTTCAAAGGTTTCGTTTTTCTGTGCCGATTGGTCATTCCGATTTTGGCTTAATATTTAGATCAAATTGGTTATTTGTTCTCTCTCAGTTTTTACACATCTTTGAGTTTATGGTCTTCCAAACGTTTAGATTTTATCTGCACTGAAGAGACATAAGTTGTCGAAATGCGCATATGCAGAATTTAAATTTACAGTAACTTCGGTAATTAGTCATTTGTTACCACTGGGTCGATACCACTGCTGGTGGACTGTTAGTCCCCGAGGGTATTCACCAGCCCAGTAGTCAGTACTTCGGTGCTGACCCGAAAACCGATACTATTTGGAACCTTACAATATCTAATTTTTTTAAAATTTTGTTGAAAACTAAGGAGTGTCTCACTCTTGCAAAGCTCTGTCCTTAACTGATTTTGGCCTAACATTTAAATCATATTGGTTATTTGTTCTCTCTCAGTTTTTACACATCTTTGAGTTTATGGTCTTCCAAACGTTTAGATTTTATTTGCACTGAAGAGACATAAGTTGTCGAAATGCGCATATGCAGAATTTAAATTCACAGTAACTTCGGTATTTATTCAGCCAATATAATCACTCTCAGTGTTTTCTTTCGTTTCCTAAATTATTGTGCGATTTGAAATATGCGATCCAAAGCGACATAATTTGTATTTGATACCGTTGTGTATTTGTACAAGGAAATTTTATCTTTACTGGATTTTTCTTGATCGTAGCATTTGATGTAAAACATATCATTATGAAGAGTGTTACAGAAATGTTCTTATCCACAGCATTTGTTATAAGCTTACACGAGGCTGTCACACAGTAATTCAAGCAATTATTATTTTGCTCTTTTTTTAATCTTCCGATCCATTGCCTATTAGGATTTTGTAAATAAGTGATAGAAAGTAAAAATTTTGCCAGAATTGTTGGTAAGACATACAAATCCGTTAATACTTATGATGTTTTATCCACATTGTAGGAGTTTATCCCAACAGAATGCGTTGGACACACTTGTTCTGATGACGACTTCTGTGTACAAAATAAAAGTTGTTCACAATGGCGTAAGTAAATTAGTTTGATCTGACAAAAATAAAATACCACTTAACAATTACAACAAAAAGTCAATGACAAAAATTAGGTTTATAACAAAATTACCGATCAGAATTTTCAAGAGCCGCAATCAAAAGTGTGAAGAGGCAAAGAGGGTGTAAAACCACCAGAAAATTGTCAACCGCAATAGTCCTGAAATGGTGGGTAGAACTTGTAAAATGTATACCAAAAAAAAAACAATTAATGTAAGAAAAAGACTCCCATCCAAAAAAAAAAATGAATAAATAAATAAAAAGAAAAAAAAAGCAAAAGAAAAAGGAAAAAAAAAATAAAATTTGCTTTTTGATTTGTAGATGCATGTATAAGAATTCAAATTTCCAATGTGGGGATCATTAAAAATATTCTAATATCGTCAGTAATTGTAGTTATTGTTCTTTTTTCTTGAAGTAAAAATATGTTTTAAGCAGTAATATTCCTACATCTACGTCATATGGTGTCTTTATTTCACAATTCATTCACTATTGCTGTGCCTGTAGTTTATACAGCGAATTTGTCAACAGAGCGAAAATACTTATACATCAAGGGTATGTTCAGCCACTTTTGCAATTGTCACTACAGAAGTTTACGGTCGTCATCATGATTTGAATGACCGTTACTATGTTTCTATTTCACAGATGAGAATAGATATAATCGGGTAGATTCAGAGTTCATTACCGGAGTGACAACTAGCGACTGTGACAAAACCGGACTTTTCACAAAACTAAAGTGCTAGCAGCGTGAACTCCTATTATCAGATGCTCCGGAATGATGAGCATGATCTGCGAGACGGGTGGCACTCTCCCAGTGAAAATTCAGGTTTTGTCACAGTCGGTATTTGTCACTCCGGTAATTAACCTTTCCGGAGAAAGAACAAGAACGACAAGAATATCTCTGCATTTTGTCCCTTTGTCTATTTTCTCTTTTATCTCTATTGTCTAAATATTTCCGTTTTGATCCTTTTTCGAGTATTGGTCCTGCGTTTTTCCTTAATTTCATTTGTTCTGTAAAATATACCATAATTCTGTTTTGTTTTAAATTTTAACTCTTAGAGAGTCCGTTACTGGCAAGGTAATATGCTTTTAATGTCCTGTTTTTATAGTGATTCACAACATACATGTAACTGCATTCGAGGTAGTTTGGGTGTCTTGATCTCTGACACAAGAACTTTTTTAAAATTTGTACAATGAAATTTTAAGCAATATGCTTAAAAATATGCCAACAAAATGGGAGACAAGGATATATCAAATATGATACAAAGTTCTAAAGATTGGTCAAAATTTGGTGTTTTAATGAGTTGTCGAAATACGCATATGCAGAAAAAAAATTTACAGTTACTTCAGTATTTAGTAATTCGTTACCAGTGGGTCGATATCTCTGCTGGTGGACTGTTAGTCCCCGAGGGTATTCACCAGCCCAGTAGTCAGTACCTCGGTGCTGACCCGAAAGCTGACACTATTTTGAACCTTGCAATATCTAATTTTTTTAAAAATTTTGTTGAAAACTAAGGAGTATCTCCCTCTTGCAAAGCTCTGTCCTAAGCTTATTTTGGCTTTACATTTAGATCATATTGGTTATTTGTTCTCTATCAGTTTTTGAACATCTTTGAGTTAATGGTCTTCCAAACGTTTAGATTTTATCTGCACTGAAGAGACATAAGTTGTCGAAATACGCATATGCAGAAAATAGATTTACAGTTACTTCGGTATTTAGTAATTCGCACTATATTTACAATAGAATTATATGGGAAATAGCCCATAGGGTGAAAAAGGAACAGGACATCACCGTGGACCAGAGACACGTCTCACGTCTGTTGTCTCCAACTAAAACCCTGATATAGAACTTCGATTTAAAAGCATAAAAAAGATATGTCATGTAACTTTTGAAAAAGTTATATCATGGAACATGAAGAATTTGCGAGTTTTTCAAGAAAGGGGAGATAACTTAATTAAAGTAATTTGGGACCCCAAAATAAAAATAAACCATATTTTTGGGAAAATCATAATACATGTGTTTTGTTGAAATGACAAATTCAGAAAAGAATTGACGGATTAATATAAGCTATGTTTAGCTTGTTTCCGAATCCTATTATGTGTCATTTATTGTTTGTTAAAGACGTCATGTATTATTTTGCTGAATAAATATGTTTAAAGTAAAAAAAGAATTGGGATCAAATACCTTATGTTTTAGCAAACTAAGAAAATTTGACCTATTCCATGGTATTTCAATATAGAATTATCCCCCTTGATAAAACGTTTTGAATTTTTTAGCAAATTTGTTTTTTTATTCAAAGAAACTAATTACTAATCGTTCATTTTTATTCAAATTATTGTATTAAAGACACACAAAACCATTGAGACAACATTCTCACTAAATCATTGAATTTTTGCTTAGATGCGCAAAAATGATGCTCAGTTTTAGACACCCGAACTACTTTAAATTCTTTGTTTGTCTACTTGTCAGTTTTTCTTTATGCAAGTCCTGTTTATGGAAATAAGCACCAGCAAGCGGAAACCAAAGCATTGCATAAGGTTAATTATTTTTCAAAAGTCGTTAAACAACAAAGTAAAGAGAAAACAAAACCTTTTTGAGTATTGCCTTCACCTTTCGAAATATATTGTTACATACCATAACAATGTTCTTGGTGTGAACTTTACCTTAAAATAAAGATAAGCATAAATTATGAATTGTAATAGTCGAAATAAGAACAATCAAACTTCAGCCAATTATTTTTCTGAAAAATACATAGACAGCCCAAAACATTCCACACTCTATATTTCGCTGATGAACGGGAATCAATGAGAAGCAATAAAGAGATATGGAGTAAAAGCAAATGAGACAAAATCTCCACAAATACGTGGGAAAAACAAGCAATGGGACAACGCTTTTATTGTTGTTCTTCATTTTGAAGTCACCATGAGGCTTTCAATCAATCTCTGTATATAATTTGAGGACTAAAGTACATCGATAAACGAAATTAAATACCGAAGCAAAACAGACGAAAGGGGGGAAAAGGACCGAAAAATAAATGAATGTAAACACGCATTTTTCAGCATGTGAGTATGGAATACTCCCCTAATGTTTACCGTTTAAAATCTTACCAATGACCAGGGATCGGCGGAAAATTACATTGAAATGATATCGAATTTTGCATGTAACCCATGACAATCGATTACTTTAGGAGCAGACTATAAGTATTGCACCGATAACCAATATTGTTTCCATCAGTAATGAAACTGTATATAGTAGTTTAACAAAAACAGAACCTTATGTGTAAATAAAGTATACTAGCATATTGTTTATGTAGCGATTTATGTCAGGTGAACGGTGTACGTGCAAGCCTTATACCATCTTAACTTAATTTACAGTAACTGCTTTTTTAATGCATTACTACTAAGTCAATGCCTTATCCGGTGGACTGTTAGTCCTAGGGGATGTTGAGTATTTCGGTGCTTGCATGAATGTCGATTAAATTTCTGAAAATTTGTTTGAGATATTGGAGTATCCCCTTTATTGAGTAAATGAACATGAGACCATACATGTAACACATGTTAACTCCAACTGCAATTAATTTTAATGAGCTGTATGGCCATTTCGGAAAATAATTCCCCATCAGCAGCACTAGAATCCAATCATAGGAAATCCACTATTTCAAAAAATGCTTAAAATGTATGAAACCAAAAGAAATCCGAATAATCAGTAATATAAAAAGAAGGTTATTTTGGCTTTCAATTTTGATCCTATTGGTTACTTGTTCTCAATCAGCTTTGGTACCTCTTTCAATTATAACTTTCCAAATTGTTTTGACTAGATCTGCACTTAAAGGACTTACGTTGTCGAAATGACCACCTACAGGAACTAACTTTACAGCAAACGTAAGTATTGTATTTTAAATATCAGTTTTATCACCTACCATATCCATGCATTACAAAATAGTTTGTGTTTCACGTTATAATAGGTTACGTAGATTGTGGACCAATAGAAGATGACAACACAGCAGTCATTCTGTATAATTCGACAACCATGAAGTATTCTACAGCCTTATATAAATGTAAACGGACGATACCAAATCATAACGGAGTGGATACTCTACAATGCCAAGGCTCTGGTAAATGGACGATACCAAATGTAAAATGTGCAGGTATGCCAGTTGCTCTCTAATGTGAATACAGAGAGAACCAAGTCGCTGGTTAAATGCTATAATTGCTGTTGAGTCAATATAAAAATCTGTTATTACCAACTTCAAAATAAGAATATAATTATTTTGAATGAAAATTTATCCCTACAAAAGCAGGAACACAAGATAACCCTAATGCACAAATGTATTATTTATCCGAAGTTATGTAGTTTTTGTTAAAAACAAAACTGATGTTCTTTAAAATATCTCCAACAGAACTACTCGAAAAAGTATATTGGAGCTTAGATCAACCAAT
>MJUU01030270.1:26208-48336 GCA_002080025.1 Modiolus philippinarum
ACATCAATGTCTATGGAAACGACACTTTTCGGTAGGCGGAACTAAATGCCAAATCGTATCCGGAATGGAATTCCTAAAGAAAGTATTTTGTAAATAAATTTTGTAAATTGTAGCTTGAATACCAACTTTCCTCACTTCTGCAAAGCCTTTCAAATGCAAATAATTAATTCCTCTGCATCTAAGAAATATTCCTTTTGAATTTTAAGATATCCGATCAGGTCATGTCCTGGGATGTATTGCCACCTTTCGAAATTCACGAAACTGCGAATTTTAAGATGACCAAAAAAGAAGGCGGGATTACATTTCTATTCTCACAATTCCCTTAATAAATAGAATAATGTGACTCATTAAATGTTTTAAATATAAGCAAAATGTTGACAGAAATGAAATGAACACACTTTGGTACGCGTACTTTGCGTCCGGTTGTCAAAAAAACTCCCAGGAACGTACGACACAATTCGTATCGTAAGTCTTTATACAGGGGAAAATCCGTAGCTCTATGGTTCGCAACTATCAGCACAAGGAACATAAGAGCTACGGTTCCACAGATATGGATGTATGATTGTTCTACAATAAGCAATGAATTACGTTCAAGCCGGTGCCATGGACCGTCTTTAACTTACTATGAAGTGTGAGCAAAGCTGATTGTTGAAGGCCTCATGGTGACTTCAAGATGAAAATCAACAATAAAATTTTGTATGATGGCTTTTTATTATATATTTGAATTCAAAGATGCAAAAGGCAAAACAGTACAATGTATAAAGGTTCATTTCGGCTGTTTTGGTAGTTTATTTTATAATTTCATCCGATGTTTACAAAAAAATCAATCTGGGTGTATAAATGTCACCCTTTAAAATGTGATGATAAATGTTTCTCGATTATCTCTCTTTCCCATGTGACATATGGTCAAATGAAATAATGAAATAAGCATACAAATAAACGTATTTGATATGGAAACCCTCTCACTATATAATATTTACGAAAGAATATGAAGTAAATGAACATGAGACCATAACACATATGTTAACTTCAACTTTAATAATTTTAAAGAGCTGTATCGCCATTTCAGATTTTGATTAATCATCAGCAGCACTAGAATCAAAATATATCCACAATTTCAAAACATGTTTAAAATGCATAAAACCAAAACAAAATTCGAATAATTATTTTTATAATTTACATGAATTTAGACAGTAGTTATAAACAAAGTGTACACATGAGATATGATACACAATGTCTAAGAAAAATAAAAAGAGCATACATCTCAACACATAATTGTTTTACCAACTCCACACTGCATTAAAAGACAAACTACTGTATTATAAATATTTTACAAAATGATATTGAGTAAATGAACATGAGACCATAACAAATATGTTAACTCCACCTGCAATAACTGAATGCTGTATGAAAAAAAAATCATGGTACAGAGAGATAATCGACAAATGTTCCGACATGAAAAATCGAACCAGCTGTGTGTTGAATGGGTGCTTAACTCTGAATTAACTAATGCTGTTCCAGTCTCATCTTTGTCTGTCACCATAAGTCACAAAAACCAACATTTTTAAATTTTAAAAATTAACAACTAAAACGGTGACAGACCATATTGCTGGCATCGTAGATTGCGATATATTACTACCGCCGTTTGTATAAATAACAAACTTTACAGTTAAAGTCATTATTAACTTGTACACTTTTAGCTAGAGATATAAAAGTATTACAATTCAATGACAGAAAGTTCAAATTATTTGTCAAAATCATAAAATCGTCCTCAATGCAGTGGGGAATTTCAAAGGCTTCTGCGGGAGGTCTGTAAACATTGCTGGAAATGCCAAACTAAATGAACAAAATTTGGAAAGAGCCATTGATGTACATCATGATCTTTCATTCGACTATGAATAAATATTTTCTCCTGGTTTATATTTTAAAATTAAAATCAAAATTAGTTTTCGATAACAGCTTTCACCATTATTTGATTCTAATGCTGCTGATAAGAGATTACTCCTTTAAACACGTATAGAGTATAATAAAATTTATCATTATTGTGCAACTTGCAAAATTATGAATTTTGAAATCACTGGATCGAAAGCCAGTGTCTGGTGGACGAGGCGTTCTTGAAAGTATACAACAGCCCAGTTTTCACACTTGCCTGACACGACTGTTTTACCAAACTTTTCATTATAATTTTTTTTACTTTTTATCTAATTTCAAACCCCTTTACGATACAGAGGCTTGATCAAATTTTGTGTTGCATTTGATTGATGAACTTGATAATGGATTTGGCTTCCTATTTCCTCATTTATTGGTATAATATACATCATTTGAAATGTTTTTGAATTATACTTTCGGTTTATTTGGATGATGCTAATGTCGAGAGGTAACTCCCTTCAACATCTGTCCAGCATTACAAAATGTTAATTTTATTACAAACATCACGTTTTATAAATTTTCCGTGATGATAGGTTACGCTGATTGTGGACTAATAGCAGATGACAACTCGGCAGTCTTAACATACCATTCTACCACATTACAATATTCTACAGCCTTATATAAAACGGAGAGGACACTGTACAATGCCAAGCCTCTGGTAAATGGACTACACCATCTGTAAGCTGTGCAGGTATGCAAATTTACTCACTAAAATCTTAGAAGTGATAACCATCTGGTTTTGCATTTTACGAACAATATCAAAATTAGACGAATCTATTTTCTTTTAGCTTGGTCCTTCTGAGAAAAAGAAAAATCGAAACATTTCCTATATCATATTACAGAAACCCATTCTTGAAATATCTCGTAAAATAAAACATTTCTCCCATCCAGAAACATAATCTTTCAAGTTTTGCATCTTCATTAAAGTAATATCATTTGATGTAAAATAAATACTAGTATTTGGCCAACTTATGTCATCTACACTTTTTTGTGTGCTACAAAAATCGTAAATATAAGTATAGACAATTTAATAAAGACCGGGATTGTTGAACATAAAAATATAACAAAAACATTTAACTGCGGATGAATAAACTAAATATTTTTTTTAAAGTTCAGATAATCAATAAAAAGTCCGTATCAGTCTCCTTGTGATCCGTTCATTCACTCGTTGCGATAAATTTTAATTAACTAACGATGCATACATGGAACTATAAGATACGAAAAAGTGAAGATTTCTACTTAATTGCCTTATTTGTTAATGCTTTACTGCTAACACAATTCAAAAAGCTGAAACAGAATAAGAAAAGCACAGGAAAAAGTATTCAATGTTCTGTTTCGGTTATAAGGCAATTAAGGATAATGTCAATTCTACATAATCTATATAGGCAACATCTATAGTTTGTCATTGTTTGGGAAATGGATAAATCATACTATCAGGAAACCCAATTCAGTTTAGAAAAGAAAGTCTCAGAGGTAAAAGAATTCTAAAAAACATCTTTTTACTCTTATTCATATCAGAGTACACTGATTTCTTTTCAGGTAACTGCTTTGACCCCCCAAACATACGCCCAGAGGCACAGGTGACATATGACTACAATATATCAGATTCTATATATGCACGTTACACATGTGATTCTTATCCTGATTCCTCTCCAACGTCTTCCTGTCCAGTGTCTAGATGCACCGCTCCAAACAACTGGGAACCAGCTTCGTTATCTTGTTCAGGTAAGCAACACCAATATTTTTACAAGTAAAGATATCTTGATTGGTTTTCGTAAGAAATGTAACTTTTTATTGAATTATAAATTATCGAATTCCTTAAAAATTTATGATTCTGGATATCGATATTTGTACTATTATTGATCCCAATTCAACAATACTTGTTTAAAGGTTAAGAAGCATAAGTTTGGAACTAGTCAAGTTGATCTCAAATCAAACATAGCTTGCACTTTATTTCATTCAACCATAACTTCTTATAGTTTCGAGTTTTTTTACATTTGATAATAGTAACATGATCATTTTAATATTTATCAAAAGAAATAAGATTGAAATATTGCTGAAAAGACAGTTCTTACACACCGAAGCTATCGTGAACAATATCGTTATTAATGAAGTATGGAAGAGCTCAGCCTAAATTTATTTTGATATGAACAAAACATTGGTACACCGGTGTAATGGTGCGCTGAAACTCTCCTTTCATTTCGGTTGTGTCCGATAGCAGTTCAACAGCAATTGCTAAAGAAATGTGGTAACAAACGAAAAGAAATGTTGTTTCATTTCTGTACTAAACTAAACAGCTCTGACCGAAACCTCAACCCCTTCCACAAGGGACTAATATCTGTACAAGAACTTTTTTTAATAATCGAACTTTCGGAAGCCCTCACCGACAAAGCGGACACGGAGACAACCATGTCCAATTAGAAAATCCGAAAAACTTGGGACAGTTCTCGCGCAACGAATCAACCCCGTAAGCAAGAGAGGTAGGAATACCACTCTCCATAAAAATGGAGGTTCGCTCCTTATGTTTTGGGATTACTGTCAGGTTTTCGGAATTCTCGGATTTTATCCATTTAAAAGCATTATAGTTTTTGCCTATGGACCCCTTATTGTTCCAATTATTTCATTTTATACATCTTTATGAGAATTATGTAAAAAATTCATTACATTTTATTTATTCTGTCACATTCATTCATGGTTAAACCCTGCTAATAATAATCCTATGAAGAATCCGAGATGTTCAGTGTCCGGACAAATTTTCAATCATTTATACATTGTATTTTGAAAACGAGATCATCGACCTATCGAATTTTTTCACTCAAATGACCTCTTTTTTCATTTTCTAACTAAAAATCAGAGTAATTTAAAATTGATTAGCGAACCCTCTTATGAAACAACGGCAGTAGAATACCGAAGGAACAAAGGAGGGAAATCCACAAAAAAAGTCCAAATACATGGCCAAAACGAGAACACAGAAAACAATGGCGCCAGACACAAAACGATGACGTTAAGCAGACACAAAACTCAAAAATAGAAATCACAACCTTCAAAACAAAGGCACTCACAGTGTGAACTCCAGTGAAACTGAGAGTGATATCAGGTGCTCCGGAAGGGTAAGCATGTCCTGCTCTGTTAACAGCAACCGTCACACAGTAAGTGAGGAAAATACGTTTTTGAAAGCTCTGTTAGGTAGCTGATTGGTTATTGTCATTTGCTAACCTTGAGACAAAACCAATTAAAATCATGGTACATGTACGTGTTACTTCTCTAACCCTCTAGCAGTACCAAGTTAAATTTTGAAAAACTTTTGTAATAATCATTAATCAGTATTCAAACATTGACATGGACAGATCGGTACCACAAACATAATTTACGAAGACAAAACTAAAATTTTACAAGACAACACAAAAAACTGAAGCACTCACAGTGTGAACTCCCATAAAAGCGGAGAGCAATATCAGGTGGTCCGGAAGGGTAAGCATGTCCTGCTCTGTTAACAGCACCCGTCTCACTGTGAGTGAGTCGATCCAGAAAAATGTCAAAGTCGGTAGTCAAATCCGGGAAGACGTGAATCTAGCTGAAAATGTCCACTTTCATTTGAGATACTGACACGTCATACAATGTTTCTTTCAATGATTTTATGGTAACGGCCATAGAATTTCTTGAGGGATGAAATTAACACAGATTGAACAAATTCCTGACTAAGCAGCTTTTGGGACAGTGTTTTTGCTCTGTTAAAAAAATCACTGTACAAACTACACGCTCGACAGTAACGAATCAACTGTGAAATGTACACTCCATAGGCTGGAGGGGTAGGTATATTGCTGCTAAGAAAGGGAAAGTTCACAATCATCACGCTTGTTATATAGCTTAGATTTCAAACGTCCATCTTCGTCAATATACAATAAAAGATCTAGGTACGAAGCTGAAGTAGGTGTTTCAGTTGTTTCTTTAATCTCAAGCTCATTGGGAAAGATCTGATGTAAATACAATGTACCCCTTAAATTTAGGATTATTAAGAGAAAGTACATCGTCTATGTAGCGGGAGCTGAAATTTAAGGACTGGGCTAAAATGTTTTTGTTTTCTTTGAATAAGCCCTTGTAAAAACTTGGCCTCGTACGAGTAAAGGAAAAGGTCAGCTAAAAGCGGCGCACAGTTGGTTCCCATGGAATCCCTATTGTCTGTTGGAGAATACGACCTCCGAATTCGACAAAAATATTGTCGATCAAAAATTCTAACATTGTGATTACGTCAGTCTCAGTGTACTTCTTGTTTGAATCAGTTTGGTTTTTAACAGAATATGTCTGGTCTTTCCCTATAACTAAATATGTGTATCTGCGTTCTTCATTTTTAGTGCAGAAACATTGATGTATTAAATCTGCAATTACTTTTTTTCAGTTTATTGTGTGGAAGGGTTGTATAAAGAGTAGAAATGTAGAAAAATTGACACTTGATAATTCTGAAACCAAAGTCGTGTCTTTTGTTGTACATCTTTTTACAGAGATTGAGTTTATGAGTTGAATATTATGGTGGTTGGCTCTTCAATTTGAAAATAGATATGATTTCTAATGTATGTGACATTAAACGAATCAACGTTAAAGAAAATTAAAAAAAAAAGAAATACGTCAACGATCTCGTGTTGTTGGAAATAAAAATTGGTTGGAAACTGAATAACTCTTGATTTTTCCAAGGTTTGACATCAGTAATATTTTACAATGAAAGAAATGTGACAGTTGGTACAATTTGTATCAAAATGCTTATACTCGTGTATAAAATGAAGCAATTAAAATACAATAGAGGTGGTTCATGGACATAAAAACAATGCTTCTAAATAGATAAAAGCAAGGGAGTCCGAAAATCTAAGACATTTGTAGCAAAGTTCCTTTACACTCCCTCGAGGCGCATTCTACTCGCGCATTTGAATAGTTGAAAAATAACAAAATACCGAAAGCTACTGTTAATTTATTTTCTGTATATGCGCATTTCGACAACTTATGTCTCATCAGTGCAGATCAAAACCAAAATATTTGAAGTCCATTAACCGAAAAACACGTTAAAGCTGATAGAGAACAAACAACCAAAAGGATCTAAATAGAAAGGTCAAAATTCACCTAAGGACAGAGTTATGCATGAGGGAGATACTCCTTAGTTTAAAACATAATTTTGTAAAATTTAGATATTGCAAGTTTCAATACAATCGGTTTTCGGGTCAGCACCGAAGTACTGACTATTGGGTTGGTGAATACCCTCGGGACTAACAGTCCACCAGCAGAGGCATCGGCCAAGTGGTAATAAATAACATAATACCGAAGCTACTGTTAGTCAAACATCGGCAAACAAATACCAAAGCAAAGGTGATGAAAGAGGGAATTCTAAAATCCAAAATCAAAAATCACGACAATTGATATCAACATGAATTGAGACAGCATGAAAAGACAAAACAAATAAACAAAACCAACAAGAACGCCATAAAACTAAAGCACTAGAAATGTGAACCCTTACAAAAACTGAAGTATCATTAGGTGCTGCGGAAGGGTAAGCATGATCTGCTCCACGCGTGATAATTGTCTCACTGCCGGTGAAAAGTCCGGTTTTGTCTCAGTCGGTATTTGTCAGTCCGGTAATCAACTCTGGATCTACCCAAAGATGTCTGTTCTCATCTAAACTTCTGTAGTGACAGTTGCAACAGTGACTGAACATATCCTTGATTTATAATGTTTTGAGACAGTTATTTCGCTCTGTTGATAAAAATCGCTGTACAAACTGCAGACACGGCGATATTGAGAAATGAAGACGCTATATGCCAGAGATGTGGAAATATTACTACTAAAAACGGAAATTTTCCTACTGGAAAGTCAAAATTACCACGCTTGTCGTATAGTTTTGTTTTCAGACGTCAATTAAGGGATAGGCTTGATTTAAGGGCTGGAACACCCATTTGACAGCTTTTCGTTTGTTATGCAATAATTTGTAAGCACACATGAAACGTCGTTTTAAATGTATGGTATCTCCAAGTTAGCTCACTATTCTTCTAGTAAAATGTGTAATTCGGAAATTTTGTATAATCAATTCTATTCCAAGGGAAAGGCATTCAGTCAGTAACACCCTAAAACACCGGAATTTTCTTTTTCTGATCCAGTAAAACAGCGAATGAGTAAAGTTACATCTTGCTATAACATTTTTGTATAGACCCTTACACGATAACTGCGGTCCTGAATTATGCACGTGCTCGCATATGCCTTTAAGTGTCTAAAATGCAACGTCATAAGATATTTGACGTTTTCATTAATTTTCCTACGACGTCATTTTTGCGCATTTCCCACTCAAAATCGTAGGAACGCAGTTATCGTAAAACTAACTAACCCTTGTATTTATGTTATAGATAACGAATGCTACGACGTTACAGCTAATACATATCATGGGCGGGTGAGCTGTACAATTTCTGGACGCCAATGCAAAGTATGGAATGCACTTCTCCCACACCCTTCTATATTTTTACCGCTAGATATTAATGAATGGGGTACCAATTACTGCAGACCTCTAGACATTAACCACTCCCCTTGGTGTTATACAACTGATCCGGCTATAAGATGGGAGTTCTGTCATGTACCATGGTGTTAAAAAGCCACCCCTGTGTACATTGGATGCAGATGTTTATACGCAATCATGCACAATATATATTGGTGATTAATAAAAATCTACATAAAGACTTTATGATGTAATGAACATTGAAGATGCTTGCCCAAATGACCGTTGTGAGCTGTTAGATGAATAGATCTTGGAGATGCATAACTCTTTGGTGTAGGATTAGTTATGCTTACATGTATTTCCATATTTAATTTATTTTCTGTTATCAACTGGTAGACATACGCACATTCGTATCATTTCGTGAAAAAATGATGGTCATAACTAATGAAATGCTTACAAAATTCGTTTTGTTAATTTTATTTGTAAGGAGCTCGCAAACCACTCTTAACAGTTCTAATCATGACTTTAACATACAACTTTGAAGTAGTTATTACCTGTTTACATGTATTGTACCGTAAAAAATAAATTGCTGAGACCATGCAAAAAATATGGAAATTCAAGGACAACAAACAAACAAAAAAACACCCCCATATAAAAACTAAATGTTCTATGGCCATGTTGCCCACAACATTTACTTTAATATAAATGGAGGTAATTAACAAAATAACATTTTTCCCCAAAATAGAGTCAATAAGTCTCGTCATGTGACCTTTGAGAATTCACGATGAAATTGCAATTTTGAAAACGTTACATCTGATGATTATAACTTTCAAGCTCTTATTTGAAACGTCATATAGTTTTGTGATAGAATGCAACATCCGGGTACAATTGTTTCGAAATTGACTGAGAATAATCTAAAGTCTCAAACCAAATAGGAAAATGTTCATGTAAGAGCTCACTGAAAGCAAAAGTTATATTCTTGTCGGTATATTAGGGGTCGTGATTACATTTTTCTTAAATATTGTTCATATAATGACTCCTGGATAAAGTTTTATACATGTAATAATCTACCAAACCTGGAGAGATGAAACATTAAAATTTATTTTTTTTTTACCTTTTTCCAACTTAACATGATTTCAATCTTTGAGAGAAGTTTTATTAAATTTAAAATACGTTGTTCTGCTACATTGACAATATCCTTCAGCCTAATTATCCAACTTACCCATGATTTTATTATATTGCCTCATGAATCTCTTCAGGTGGTGTCCTATGGATGGGTAAATTGTTATTGCAATCCAACAACCAATTAAGTAGGAGATTAACAACAATTGACATAAAAGACGGAACGAATTTACTTTTACCGGTCCCCCAAAAAAGTGCGGGAAATAACGCTACGTTCCTCTATATAAGGAGTAGGCCGCGCCAAAAATTAAAAAAATGAAAAAGAAGCAATTTTGAGCAAAAAGAACTCCAAAATTGTGATCCTTGTGCCAAACTGCATTTAAAACAAGTTTGAAATAAACATTTTTAAACTAGTTTTGGAATATCTAAGCTATAGAGGACCAATTTGACAAGGAAATTTCGTCCTTTCCTTCGTCATGGGAAGTGTGTCACATGATCATGTTTGACCCCAAAACGTAACTTCCGGTTCTTAAAATATCCGTTGTTTGTCATCAAAATCACGTTGAAATCAGCTTGTAATTGAAATACCGCAGATGTTGATCATTAAAAACACATTAAACCAGGTGGCACAACTATATGTACTCGTTAAAAGCTTACAAACGTCTTCATAAGGAGGAATTAACACCATTTGAAGGTAAATCATTCTGTCAACTTGTTGTTCTGGACTCTGAAGGATACGCGGATACCAATAAATCTTAAAGATTATTTCTTTCCAATGTTACCAAAAACCACTGTATAACAATTACTTCTCCCAAAATTGATATGTATTTATTTGTGAAATCTACAATCCTGAATCGTTGAAATCAAAACTTATTACCTAAAAATCTAAAACATTTAGAATAACTTTAAGCATAAATATCTCCAGCAGCACCTACAAAATCTCAGAATAACTTTGGCAGACATCACCAACACCACTAGCCTTAACCGTGCTAACAGTCTTGACGATTTCCAGTATGATGCAGCATAATGGCGAGTATATTTTTTTAACGCTACGCGGGTTCTCAAGCCTTAAACGCCGGCAGCGAAGCCTTGGCTTGTTTTAAATCTCGCGATGTGTTTTAAAGTCCCGAATGTGTGAATAATCCGATTATGAATACATATTTATAACTCTAAGCGGATGCAAATGGCGGCCAAAAATAGTATCCTGCATAGCAACGTCAGAGAGTTCACAAGACATGCGCGTCAATTGTTGGCATCTGTAACTCCCGGGGACCGGCAAAGTAAATTCTACCCTAAAAGACAGACATGGACATACAAGACGGACACAAATTATCGTGAAGTAGAATTATCTGCCATTGATTTGCATACACATCATTTGACAATTTTGTAAAACTTTTTCAAGTTTAAGAAAATCCCCAAAACATTAAAAGAGCTGCATGGACAGAACAAAAACATTAGGCAAATCATTACCTATTCATTAAAATAAAATGAAACTTTATTCCAGTGTGCACATTTTCAAAAATTGCCCTTTCTTTGGTAAGTTTCATTGAAATGAAATAAAAATACACGAATTTCGTATTAAAGTATATAGCTACAGCACTGCAGCTCTTATGGTCCTTTTGCTGATTTTTGTATATTCGCGGGTCATAGAACTCTGGATTTCTCCTTATTATAAAGAGTCAATTTTGTGCAACAAAAAGGTTGCACGGCGTTGGAGGGATACGTGCATATGCTTGGACAAGTGAGGACAGTTTCATGTGTATTTCGTTTCTTTAAATTTTTATCAAACGTCTTCCATAATTATTTACTGATATTCATTTACTATTCATTGTCATAACATACGTCTTTGATCGATTCGAACCACCCTTGGCAATCTTGCTGACATTATATTATCTTGTTCGGGACGAGACATTTCCGGAGAACTAAATGCAGAACTAAATACCAGTTTATGTCCAGAATGGATATCTTAAAGGAGTATGTTGTAAAGCTCTGACTTTAGAATATACTTTTCTAACGTCTTTAAATCTTTCTTAAACAAAAAATTGATTCATCTCATCTGCATTTTAGAAACATTTCTTGAGAATTTCGAGACATTCGTTCCGGAAACGAATCGGCATATAGTGTCACGTGGATGCGATATTCAAAATGGCCACATAAGTAGGCGAGAATACGTTTTCGGAAAGACAATTTATAAATGGAAAATGTTTATTGAACGCGCATTATTTACTGATGTTAGTTGTTAGAAAATGTTTGAAGAAACGATTTACCTGGTATACAGACTTTGGTTAGCATACCGTTGCTCTATGGTCTTCCAAATAAAAGAATATGAAAAGGAAAAACAGAGCTTAGGTTCTGCAGCTAAAAAAATATAATGAACAGACAGACAACACGAAAATATCCTTAAATGTAAAGAATTGTTCTTAATTATAGTAATTTTATTCCTGTGTTCACTTCGGTATTTTGTGATTATTACCACTGGGCCGATGCCTCTGCTGGTGAATTGTAAGTCCCCTAGTCCCCGAGGGTACCCAGTAGCCAGTACTTCGGTGTTGGACTGATTTAATTTTAAAACATGCAATATCTCAATTTAGGAAAATTTTTGTTTAAACTAAGGAGTATCTCCCTCTAGCATAGCTCTGTCCTGAACTGATTTTGGCGTTTCTATTTAGAATATGTTGATAATTTGTTCTCTATCAGCTTTCACACATATTTCGTTATATGCATTTCCAAATGTTATGATTACATCTGCACTGAAGAGACATAAGTTGTCGAATTGCGCATATGCAGAAACTAAATCATGAGTATCGTCGGCGTTTTATTATTTATTACTACTCTGCTGGTGGACTGTTAGTTTCCGAAGGTATTCATCAACCCAGTAGCCAGTTCTTTGGTGATAGACCTAAAACCGATTTGATTTGAAAACTTGCAATCATTAAATTTAGGAAAAGTTTGTTAAAACTAAGAAGTATCTGCCTTTTGCATAGCTCTATCCGTACCTGATATTTGGCTTTTCTATTTCAATTCTGTTGGTAATTTGTTCTCCATCATCTTTTACGCATATTTCGGTAAATGTATTTCCCAATGTTTTCATTTGATCTGCACTGAAGAGACATAAGTTGTCGAAATGCGCATATGGAGAAACTTAATTCAGTGTAAATTTACAGTATCTCCACATGAGAGTAGTTGTGCTTACAACAATGATAGAGGAAACGTTACTTTAGTTCAATTATCTACCAAAGGTTACACGAGACATTAATTATATCCCTACATACACATCTTTGGATCGTTTCCTATGGTTGGGCAAAGTTTTATCGAATTCTAAAGGGGTTGTGCTTACAAGGTAAACAAACAAAGGGAAACAAGAAGTTGTATACACCGAATGATAGTCGGACAACTCTGAAATATCATTTATATAGTTCTCATCGTTAATTGTAATATTTGGGCAGATTTGCAGACTTCTCCATCTTTTTTCATATCATACCATGTAAATATTTTTCCAACGAACACCTACATTTCATTGTTTATTCTGTAACCGGAGAGCATGATTGACTAATGCCAACTCCAGGGATCGAACCCGGGACCTCTAGCACTTCTATAAGCCACCTTACCGAATGAGCTAAAGAAATATTCCGTTAGCTCTGTCGATTCTCAATGGCTTTATATCTACTACCTACTTCAACGCAGGTAGTCTGTCCTGTCACACTTCCCCCACATCGAGAGTCATCATACTTGCTATGTATGACTCTGAACACAAATATCACAAACAAACACTGGTTAGCTCCTTCTAACCACCGTGTGTTTTTTAGCTGGGCGCCAAATGTAACCGGAGAGCATGAATCCCCTTACAAAATTGACTAATGTCAACTCCGGGGATCGAACCCGGGACCTATAGCACTACAGCCAGCCGCCTTACCGAATGAGCTAAAGAAAAATTCCGTTAGCTCAGTCGATTTTTACTGCTTATATATCTACTACCTACTACAACGCAGGTAGGATATCCTGTCAGAATTCTACAAACATGTACCTGGAAGGACTTTTGGGCAGAATTTCAAAAATTTGACATCACTTCTCCACCCGATTTTCAAGACGCACAAATTTTCATATAAAGCCTCTCAAAAACCAAGAAAATTGATACTTCAGTCAAGTTTTTAAATGTTTGTTTCTCAAAATCAAGCGCATTAACCTATTATTGTTTACTGTAAACCCTTTACCTCTTATTACTTTCAGGTGGGAACTACCTTATCTCCAGTACTCTCCCTTACTCCTTTCATCATCCATTCAATATCAGATTTAATTTAAGATTCACAAAACCTTCTCGCATCTGGTGTTTTTTTCGCTGAATCTGTTCGTTAGTTCACCATTAAGGTTTGTTTACATTTGTAAACAGTATTGAGTTGTCCCAAAAATGTTTAAACACAAAATAATATCAATTAGCATTTGTCTATGTTCGATCAAAATTCAGCTGTATATTACTTGTGACAGGATAGCCTACCTGCGTTGTAATAAGTAGTAGATATGTAGCCAGTAAAAATCGACTGAGCTAATGGAATATTTCTTTAGCTCATTCGGTTAGGCTGCTGACTGGAATTCGATCCCTGGAGATGACATTAACTAATTTTTTTATGGAGTTTCATGCTCTCCGGTTACACACCTAAGGTAAATGAGGACACCATACCCAGAAAAAAATACAATTTAATTTTCTTTGTTTTTGGATATATTGTACTACTATAGTAGTTGGTTTTCATGTGACATTTTCAAACCCTCTTACCAGGCTATTTCTCGAGATATATAGGACAAGAGTTACCTGCCCCTTGATTTTCATGAATATTAACAACAACGATATATTAGGGCATACTGTAAAGTGCATGTTGTTAGTAAAGGAAAATAACCATCAACGGTATAAGCTGTGACTATTAAAAATGTGATAACAAAGAAGACTTCGATCTTCCCACCTGGTAGCTTCAGCATTATCACAATACTCCCTTAACTTGAAGTTTTCACGCCTTTTTGGCCATTGCCGGACCATATTTCATGCCGTGAAAAAAAATGTGTCATGGAAAATTTGATTTTTTTTTCATTGAATATGTTATTTGAAATCACAACAATAATATAAATTAAAAATCAGTATAGCAAACCAGGCTTTTAAGAGACCTACAAGAATTCAAAATTGACAACATTGCCCTCCTCCTCTAAAAAAGTTTTGCCGTCACTAGAACAAAAACCGGAAGTGATGTCACCAGCTGTGCTTGAAGCACCAAGACCAAACTACCATAGTCATGTGACTGTATACGGTCTTCACTTGACTATAACAGGAAGTTGTAGGTTACACATGTCAAACAGGAAGTGGATACATTCTTGCCTTATGTTAATCATTAATGCAAAAAGGTTGTAATCTACAAATTCTTATTTTGTGATATATTGTATGAAAGTTCGATATGTGACTCTGCAGGAGTCCTATTGAGAGATAAAGGAGCGTGCATGCGGGTCCGAAAGCAGTGTTTATTTCCTGTTGGCCACCATTTTGACTGGGAATGACCTTATATGCTGTGTATAGATATATTTTGGATGGCGTTGGCTATATGAAAGAGTTGATATTTCTCATATTTTCCAAACTTCTAGGGAGTGGTCTTCATAAATGGAAATCAGCAGTGGCTTCTTCTTCTATCACGTCTGCGGTCATTGTATAGAGGTAGAAGACTGCTTTTGTTGTTATTGGGTGATTCCCCTCTTCCCATAATTTTCAAGCTTTATTCTATCATTATTTCCCCTTTTCTTATCCCTTTGTGTACATTATTTACTTTTTCACAGCAACCTTTCGATTTATTTAATTTCTATCAAATTTTTTTCCCCTTTTCAGCACTTTTACTGTGTTACTTTAATATTATTTTCTTTTTTCTCACATTATTTCAAGATGATCTCCCTTTTTTCACCATATTCGAATCAATTTGATTTTTCCCTGCCATTTTGCTATTTCCATGGCAACGGTCGCCATTTCGATATTTTCAAGACCAGAACACGCTTCTACACATGCTAAGTAAATTGGTGCAATTTGAAAATTTCAAGCCATTTTCTGTTCCCATAGCAACGGTCGTCACCAAAACTCGTTTCTACACATGCTCAGTAACCTTTCTGACAAATTTCATTTCATTCTGAACATTTTAAATTTTTTCCGCCATTTTTATGGTTTGAGTTTGTATTAATGTTTCCCATTGACTTCATATTATACAGTATAATTACCTCCCTTTGTATTTGTAATATGCAAATTAGCCATACCATTATTAAATATTTTAATTATTATTAAGTCTTTTTTGAAAACTTGACTATATATACAAGTGGAAAGTATTTATATAATGGGTTGGGAAGTGCGCATGCGTACTTCCAAGGGTATGAAAGTAGTTCCAACTAACCCTAATTAACAAAGAATGCACTGTAACTCTAACCCTAACTCTAACCCCGGGGTTACCCCAGGGTTAGCGTAGGAATATTGATCACGTGACAGCTGTCCTCACTAACCTTTTTTCAAATTTAGATGATTGTCAAATCATTATATTACACAGAAATCACGTATTTTGAGGAAAGTTGCTGATTTTACCTATGTTACCATCTGTTCTACCATTTTTAATATCTCGTTTTGAGAAAATGCTGTAAGTGAGATTTAAAAGAGTCATGATTTTTAGTAATTTTGGTTGAGTTTGGAAACGTATTCGAAACTGCGATTGGGACATACACATAAGATTTGTATTAACAAAAAATGCCCAGACTACTTGAAACAACAATTTTATAAACTCTGCGAACACCAGATAAAGTCAATTAATTTTGCTGTTCCTAATCTCAGAGGAGTAGACTCCACATTTTTCTTTTATACTGTTGTTACCGATAGGAATGCGCCTCCAAACTCAATTAAAGCTTCTAATCATGAATCTTTAAAATCTGAAGCATATTCTCAAAACGTGACATTGAAGTACATCTACAACTTCTGTTGAGCAATGAAAATATGCAACGTTGATTTGAATTAATATTTATTTAACTTATTTTAGTTGTTATCTTACAAAAGGACCCCATTGGGAAATTGGGAATACGCGTTAACGCTTTTATAGGCTATCGTTTGAATGGTATCAGTTTACTCTGTACCGAAGATGTATAACGAGTTGAAGGTTCGAATCCAGTTATGGGTCAACCAAAAATTGAATCTATTTGTTCAGAAGAGTGGACAGGTGGCAAAAAAAGCCTTCTAAGACACGGTAAGGATCGCGAATGCAAAATAGCACACCTAAGTTTTCAGCAGGTATATGTTAAAGCATTATATTCACTTTATGTTGTCACTTGATTGTATCTACTATTGTTTCCTGTTACATGACACTGAAGACATCTAATTTGTACTTTAATGATAATTTAGAAATTGTCGTCGAGATATCAGATCAGGTTTTGCTTAATAGATATTATAATTATTTAAATGAATAAGTCGATGATAATCTATGATAAACAAATTAACTCATCAATAAGTAACTAAACCTTTCACCATTATCATACTGCTAATTATGATTCAAGTCGAGATTTGAAGAATCATATGATTAATTTTTTTATAACTTTTATGGATGATATTCTTTCATATTTGTGTTTATTTATTATTTCATTCATTTTTTCTAATTATAAAAATTTGACAAATATGTTGAAACGTATTTCAGTTTTGTTTGTTTTTGTGATCCACCTTGTATTATAATCTAAATGGTTGAAAATGACGATGCTAGTACCAGAGAAAAGCAATTTTTTTTCCTGAGGGATCGTTTTTAAACAATACTGCACTTTCTTTGTATCAGTGTACGGATATCTGCTATCGTTTCAACTTTGGACGTCTGCAAACAATGTATGTTAAACTACGTAGATACAAGTATAGTACAAACAGTGGAAAAAGCAGAATCTTAATATGTTGAGAGAGATGATTTTCTTCAGGCAAGTTCTAGAAGCTTTATTAACAATTCATAAAATAAATAAGGTATGGTCGTAGTTAAATGGGGTTTCTCTCTTACGTTGACACATTGTTTCGTTTTAACTTTTAGTTATCAATTTTTTTCCCATCATATTGATTCAGACTCCGATTACTACCTTATACATTTTTAAGACTTTACTCGAACAAAGTCTTGTATTAAATTGCTCTTCCTGTTGATGTTGTATGTTTCAACAACAGAAATAAGTTTTTTTTCGAAGAAATCCCCCTTTTATAGATATATAGAAAGGAAAATTTACAAATGCATTTAAAATTTTTTTGCCCCCCCCCCCACCTGTCACCTGCCACAACCGTACACAGTGATTGTTAGAGCACTTTGCCAGATTTTTTCGAAGAAATCCTCTTTTTAGAAAAAAATGGAAAGAAAAACTGACGAAAGCATTTTAATGTTTTTTACCCGTATGACCTGCCACAACTGTACACCGCCCCAAGCCTAGAAAGAAACACAAAGTTTATGGTCTCCCAAACGTTTAGATTTTATCTGCACAGAAGAGACATAAGTTGTTGAAATGTGCATTTGCAGAAACTAAATTCACCATAACTTCGGTATTTAGTTATAGATATCTTATGCTGCGTTCACGCATAATACGAATGAATTTCATATAGGTCAGTTAGAATTAACTTAATTCACTTTATAAAAAAAACGATTCATGACTTAACGTTGTATTAAAGTATGTTCTCCGATCTAAATGAAATTAAAGGGACAAGAAACATCTACAATGGGTGAAAATTATGATAATATGCCATAATCTGCTATGGAACTACACAGGAAAAACACAAATAAAACTAGAAGTGTGTTTTTGATACAAAAACGAACGTCTCCCCCCATCCCCCAATACATAATGTTCTTTCAGTGATAAAACACAAGTAAGTTTTATGTTGCCCCCTGGGTGGCCATTCATTCCAGCTAGACAATATGCACAACTAAAGCATGATGGTCAATAATCCTGTGAAGTTAATTTGAAATCCTTTGAAAGATGTGGGAGAATTAGCGTCCACAAACTGAATTTAGCAAAATTCAAAGTCAAGAAGGGGTATAACTCCCCCAAAAATTGGCCCATCAATCCGATGTGACAATATGCACAACTACGCATGATGGTCAACAATCCTGTGAAGTTTGGTTGAAATCAGATGAAAGATATGGGAAAATTGGTGTCCACAAACTTAATTTTGCAAAATTCTATGTCAAAAAGGGGCATGACTCCCACAAAAATTGGCCCATCAATCCGGCGAGACGATATGCACAACTACGCATGATGGTCAACAATCCTGTGAAGTTTGGTTGAAATCAGATGAAAGATATGGGAGAATTGGCGTCCACAAACTTAATTTTGCAAAATTCTATGTCAAAAAAGGGGCATAACTCCCACAAATATTAGCCGATCAATCCGGTGAGAAGATATGCACAACTTAAGCATGATGATCAATTATCCTGTGAAGTTTGGTTAAAATCTGATGAAAGGTGTAGGAGAATTGGCGTCCACAAACTTTGTGACCGACGGACTGACGGAAAAGACAAAAACAATATATCTCCGCCTTGAGAGGGGAGAAATAACTAAGACAAACGTAAACAACGATAGGAACTCAAGACAGCCGGACTTGGTACCAACACTAGTACTAAAGCCTATTTTATTTAACCAAAAAGTCGTTTAATATTCTCCTATTTGTTAAAAATCATAAAGGAAAAATGTGCTTGAACAGCTAAAACCCTAGTTTGCATAAGAAAGCTTTGGTTTTGTTTCAGTGACAATAGACGAACTTCCAATTTTGTTTTATGAATGAACTGCCCCGATTGACCTGGGGTCAATCGGAGTAAATTGCGTCACGTAACATTGTGACGTCCAAAAATCTATATTGTGACGTCAAAATTTTTCGGGAAAATTCACCAATTGGAAACTCGTCTATAGTGCTTTTGTCGGGGCAACGGATGACAGTGATTGTTAGGACACTTTGCCAGTTAAGTATATGTTTGTTGATGATATCGCATTCATTGGTCAAATAAAACATAGATGCAGCGTTGTTAGACATTTAGCAACGAATTCCGCTCAACCCGGTGGTAAGGGCCGTATTCAACTTACTATTAGGTATGAGTCAAGCTCATCGTTGAAGACCTAATGGCGACTTCAAGATGAAGAACAACAATAAAAGCATTGTTACTTTGCTTGGTTCTACCATGTATAAATAGAGAATTTGTCTCATGTGCATTTACTCCATGTCCTTTCATTGTTTATTAGTCGGTACCTACGTATTTGCGTGTATTTCGATACTAAAACTCCTATCTCCTATTGGAAAACTACATTTATATCAGTTGGGGTTTTAATATGCCTTTTTTATCTACTGTCTAACTAAATTTAACACCGACTGATATAACCACTTTGAATCAACAACGGAAATTATGATAAAAAAAACTTCAGAACATTTAAACCTATATACATAGACTGTAAAAATGAATGAATATAGAAAAAGACAAGAATTGAGCAAAAAGCTGATTTGGCTGTCAAATTTCTATTTGCTATTATATGTTTTTCTTAGATAATTTTCAAAATTCTGAGGTTTGTCTGTGCCGATAGGTCACTCCAATATAATCATTCTAAGTGTTTTTATTGTTTTCAATTTATTGTGCTTCGGTTTCAAAGACACATTTTGACACAACGAGTATTTGGGACCGTCGTGTATTTCTACAACGAAAATTTATCTTTACAGGCTTTTTCTTGAATGTAGTTGCAGTTCTAAACGTTTCGTTTGAAGAGTGTCACATAAAAAGTTCCTATCCACAGCGTTTGCTATGAGCTAAACACTTAGAAAAAAGAAGAGAAATGGGGAATGTGTCAAAGAGACAACGACCAAAAGGGGAGTAATAACGACTGAAAGCCACCATAAGATCTTCAATGAACGGTGAGGAAACCCCACACCCAACGGCAGGTCGCAGCCGGCCCTTTAACAAAGAGTTATCAAGTTCAGCGGAATAAACATCATCCTAGACTCCTATAGACATAAAGTAAACTAACTAGAAAACAGACAAAACACACAAAGGCTTAATAAATTTCCTGACTTAGGACAGGCGCAAACTTGCTGCGGAGGGGTTAAACTAGTTTCATTGGGCCCAAACCTTTTCCCTATAGCCAATGTGATAAATAAAAAAATAATCGTAACAACAGTAAAATTCAGTCAGCAACAGGAGGACTGAGTCAATTGTGAAACATGAAACTGAAAGAACTAAATATACGGACATCAACAGACTACTAACAGTTATCTGACATGCCAGCTCCAGACCCATTATCAACTGACAAATAAAGTTATGTACCCTCAGTATACAGCTTCCATCAAGATCCCTTCCCGTGAGGAGTTTAGCATAATGATTTCAGGCATATACTTGAATACATAACCCATGTCCATGCAATACTGATTTTAGAAATTTAGAATGTGTTTATTTAAGATACAAAGACCCTATAAAATATGTTAATACCAAAGAGGCCATGCGTAATGACTTAACGACAATGCCGTAATTATAACAACTTAGCTGTGACATAGGAATTCTAGCAATATTTGTATCTCACTCCTGTGTTTAATCTTCCAGTCTTCCATTGCAGCTAGCATTTGTAGAAAATGAAAATTTTGCCATAAATAAGTTAAAACATACAATTCGTTTTATTAAAGTGATAATGTTGTAGCATATAATTAGAGAAGTTTATCCCAACAGAATGTGTTGGATGCAGTTGTTCTGATGACAACTTTTGTGTACAAAATAAAAGTTGCCCACAATGGCCTAAGTAAATCACTATTTATAATAACTAATTGACAGTCGTGAATATCAATAAAAATGTCACGAGTGCCGAACATCTCAGAAGGATTAAACGACTTGCAGAACAGTGGATTTTGTATAGATTTTTAAGCAATAACAGAACATTATTTTAATACCCGAGGGCGTCAATCGTAGATTTGACGGTCAAAAATGCAGTTTACAGGCGATGCGATTCTAATGCAGTAAAACAATATTTTGTACCAACTGAGCACCTCTCATAGCAGATTTATTTCTTTATTGCTACGAGTCACAATTCATGGCAAAAATTCAAAAAGACCCTTCTAAACAGCATTTAGTGGATAAATTTAACAATACATATAGATATTTGGACGATATTTTGGCTTTAAATAATCCTGAATTTTCTAAATTTACAGATGAAATTTATCCTGCAGAACTTACTTTAAATAAATCCAATAGCAGCAGTGATTATACTCCTTTTCTTGATCTTGATCTATCAATAAATCAAGGAAAGTTAAACACTAAGATTTATGATAAATTTAGGGATGATTTCTCATTCCCTATAGTCAATTTCCCCCATCTCGACGGCGATGTTCCGTTAGCCCCTTCTTACGGGGTCTACATTTCACAACTTGTTCGATATGCAGTAGTATGTAGTAATGTTTCTGACTTCAACGACCGAAATCTTTGTCTCACTGAAAAACTTCTGCATCAAGGGTTTAGATATCATAAATTGATAAAAACATTCTCTAAATTTTATTATAGATACATTGACTTATTAAGAAAATTTGGTTCTACATGCAGGGCTCTTATACATCAGGGCATTTCACATCCAAAATTCTATGG
>MJUU01030271.1:4072-43918 GCA_002080025.1 Modiolus philippinarum
CATCAAAAATATAAATTAAAGATTAACAACAACAAAAAGGAAATGCAGACTTACTACAACACACTTCTTAGCTAAGAAAAGGTCATATGTACTACTTTCAAACATAAAAAGGTTTTGTCAATAAAACCAGTTGCTGTAAGAGGGGTAAATTAAAGTAAAAAAATGAAGGAATTGAAGCATATGTGCGGCAATTTACCGTCGAGAAGTGAAAGAAAAGTTCCCCGAGAGGGGCGAGACGCTTGAATTTTGAGGGATTTCCTAGTGAAACATCAGGATATTTATTGAAAAATACATAATTGTCCAAAGGGTCGTCTTACCTCCGGACACCCCCCCCCCCCTCATTTGGATCCACCAATGAAGATATTCTAAAGAAAATAATAATTGACGGCAAAATATTACTGCCTGTCATAGTATTCTTATAGAGAAGGGGATAAAAGGGTTTCATTTACCGTCTTTTTACAGTACAATTTTGACGTTAAACAACGAACATTTTTAACAGTTAACACAAAGTGAAAATTTAACAGAATAGAAAATATCAAATGGTTCAAAAAAAGTTAACAACTGATTTATTTCACCAAAATGTTTAACAACCCACTAAAAATTTCCCAAGATACATACTAATAAACAGAATCACTAAAACAACAAAAGCTTATAGAACTTTTAAAGTGCAGGATAATTATTTAACTTTCAAAAGACTTGTTTTTGTTGATATAACAAAATGTACTTTATCTTTGACTATCATGTACTGGTAAAAAAACGTTTGAACCAGAAAACAGAAACATATGTTATAAAATTGTATACAGGTTAAATCGCTGCAAACTGAATTTAGCAAGTGGCTATAAATTTATTTTAAAGGCTTAATAGGAAAAATGAAAGTATATGGAGTGAATGTACATGTGACAAGAAAGCCTACTGGCAAAATAAAAAGAATTTCTTCTAGTCAAACTGAATGTAGTTATTAGTAAACAGATAACATCAATATATCGCAATCTAACTTTAAGACACTCCATTTGAAGCACAGTATTCATTAAACAGAATCAAAAGCTATAATATCTGATCATATATTTTGATTATTCATCTTATACCTGAAATTATAATGGCAAACAGGTAATATTCTAATATTTTATTCTTTATGAAAATGCTAATTAAACTATCATGTTGCAAATATTTTCAAAATGCTAATCAGATTATTATATTGCAAAGAATTTCAAATAAAGAGATATTCAGATAGTCTGATAAACTGATAAACGATGTTGTAAATAGGGGTTTTAAAAAATTACCGAACAGATTTGTCAAGACCATCCTAAGAGCAAAAGACAAAGCGGGTTCAAAACAACCTCAAAATTTTCAACTATAATGGTCCTGACTAGGTTCAGGCATTTCAAAAGGAATAGAGGGTTCGATCGTTTTATGGCGCGCCATACCTCCCCTTCCAGAAGTGCCCGGTAGCAACTCAACAGAAATTGCTATTGACAAGTCTTTGACAATGGAAGGAAATGGTCAGTAGAGTACCAACTAAAAAATGAATCTTGAATCACAGTTCGGACCGAACCTCCAAATTTTCTACAATGGACATTTTTTCACTTAATGAGACGATTTTTTTTAGCCTTGATTAACAAGCGGCCACGGTAATAAAAATACGCAAAGAAGAGCGTTACCTCGCACGAGAAATATACCAATGAATCAGAAAAAACTTTCGATATTGTTAATGAAGTAAAATAAGGGAGCACCTAACAGCACAAAAAAGGTCGTTTATAGAAACGCGCATGTGTTTCGAATTTCGCTGTATCCTACTAGGTCCTGAAAGATCAAAGGACAGAGGTGACTGGAAAATGAGCCCTAAAAATTTTAACGCACAACGTATAACTTAAGATGATAGTCTGTTGGTGTGCAAAGATTTAAATCGTATCGTTCAGTCATTTCAAAAATTCGCTCGAACAAAATTATTGGAAGAAAAAAAATTAAAGAAAAGAAGAAAAATAATTTGAAGCAAAAAAATGTAAAATAACAATATGTCATCCATATTGTCTTGGGTGACAAAATAAATGAATAGATTAATTGAATAAATGGACATCTCAATTTTTTCACTGAACTGCTTCAATCACACTATCCAACACTTTTCGAAACAACTGACATTTACCAGTTTTATAGCATCGGATCTGATACCCGACGTCAACTTCCAGAGGACATTATAACTGGTTATTGAGTTTGGACTGAAATTGACCGCTCACTCCCGATTATATCTATGCACGAAAAATCGTCCGTTTAACTAGAATCGCCCCTGCATGGTATCAGCTTCTGACTCCCATACCGAGAAAGTAGTCGAGTGCTGACGAAATGTAAAATGACACGTTGTAACCTATCACATATTGATGTTTTTATAGAACTAAAATGCAAAATTAATAAATTAATAGACCAAACACAGAACAATAACCGCTTAAATATTTTTGTTTTTTATAAGATTTTTTACATTTACCCATGACATTATCACTAACGACGGTCCGATATCGATGACGTTACTTTTGACAACGAGCCAATAGCCAGCGTTAATCCTATAATTTTCCTTTATAATGGTCAGTACTACAATTCACGATCATAATCGTTGGAAGGTTATGAAATATTTTTGCACATGTATCATATTTTCATGGTCAAGGGTCACTTTAAAATGTATAAAGTAGACAAAATACAAACATTTATCATTTTCCAATTATATTTTTATATATTTTCAGGCATATAAGCAGGCAATTGAAAATGAAGGAAATCTCTAGAGAGAACCGTTTCCCACCAAATTTTAAAATTTTATATTTCAAAAATTCTTAAATAGATTTTCAAAATTTTTTACTTATGTTGTTCGACAAGCAAAGCTTTTCAAATCAAAAGGTCAGAGATTTAATTCTGATTACAAATTTTCTGACACTCGAGCTCCCTTAAACAATTTATCATAAAATACATGATAGACTTCCCAACTTGTTGAACAAAACCAGTTTAAACAACTTTTGTGAATAAGTGAATATAGGAATTATGTAATTTTCAAGTGTATTGATCAAAATTATCCAGCAATAACATGGGCCCTATATACTTGTAACACTTCAAGTTTGAAAAGTATGCTATCCTATAAGACCAATGATTCAGGAAATTTCAGATTTTCCATAAAACAAAATCATGCTGGAAACTTTTCTTTATTGTAATCAAATATTTCACGAAAGGATATGGAGGAAATGAACATGAGACCATAACACATATGTAAACTCTAACTGCAATTAATTTTAATGACCTGTATGGCCATTTCGGAAATTAATCCTCATCAGCAGCACTAGAACCCGAACATAGGAAATCAACGATTTCAAAAAAATATTAAAAAAATGCATCAACCAAACGAAATCCGAATAATCAGTAATGTCAAATGTGGCTAAGGACAAAGTATGATGGAAGGAGTTAAACCTTAGCTTTAGAATTTACATAAATTTAGATAATAGTTATAATCATAGTGTACACATGAGATATAATCTCATGTACAAGTACAAGCACTACTACCAAAAATGGCCTCTGTGAGTGTCTGTTGATCTGAATTTGACAACAAAATCAATCAAAATGAGCAACTACATTCTAGTGAACAAATTCGGCAAAGACAAAGATAAATTTTAAAATGACATACTATGTTGTTTGTTTCCATTGATTTATTCACTTTTTTACCTTTTGGGGGCCATTTAGGGCTTGCTATATGGTGTGAGGTTCATCACTGTGTTGAAGACGGTACGGTGACCCCTAGATTCTTTGTTTTGGGTCGTTTTAACCTGGATATGGGATGTTGTCTCTAGACATTAACCCCATTTCCTTTCTTTTTCATAGTAGGTGTTGTATGCATTAATAAAATTGATTAATTGTGATTAGCAGAAAATAAAAGTATAAAAATATATATGTTTTGCAGTGGTTAAAATTAACTATGGAACAAAATAAAAATGATAAAGTTGGCCACGATTAAAAAGTAAAAAACACAAAAATATACAAATTAAAAAACATCTAAAAATGACGATCCATTGGAAAGAAGGGATGACTGCCCAACGTTTCGGCCGTATGGCCTTCGACTAGGGGAAATGCGGAGAAGAAGGCGGAGAAGACGAGATAATGCAGACCTAATGGCATGTCACAGATATTACCTGTGAAAATCGTGCAAAATCTTGAACATTATCAAAAACGAGAGTAAAAACGTTAGTTTGATGTACTATGAAATATTAAATTTCAATACATAAATAGTATTATAAAATAGACTGTTTCTTAACATTCACGCCAAGGGTCGAGCAGTTCCAAGAAAATGGATGATTTTTTGTTCAAGGAACTGTCGGTGTTTCTCACCTGCACTAGTTTTTATAAGGACAGTTACATGCATGTCCAGTATGCTGTGGTAAGCTCGCCGAAAATGTTCACCTACTGGGCAATCTCTTCCATTGATGACACTCTGTTTATGTTCAACAAAGCGATCACCCAATCTACGGCAAGTCTCACCCATATAGATCATCCTACAGCGTTTACAGCCCACAGCATACTCTACACTTTCGGTAGTACACCTGAAACCATTTTTAAGTTTGAAAACGTCAGCCGGTCCTACTACTTCATCAGTAAAAGGACAAGTCTAACAGCTAGATCACTTACATCGCCTAGTGTCCTTGTATTTACAGGGAGTTTTAGGAGTAGCATTCTTTAAAGAACTAGTTACAAGGTGCTGTTTTAGACTCTTCCCTTTTCTGAAGGCTGCAGTAGGAGGCGAATCCTGGAAAACAGCCGACATATGTTAGTCCTCGAGAACTATAGATATAAAGTTACGTATCAAAATATTTTGGATAGCTTCGTTGTGAGGGTGATGTCAGGACCAAAGGAACCCGGTCGTCGGTATTTCTCACCCTCTTCTCCACAGCCTCAGATCTGGTAACTCGGGAAACTGAATTCATAGCTCGATCCAAAACTTTGCTATGGTAGCATCTCTTAACCAAAAAGGATTTCATTCTGTTACATTGAGTCCTGAAGTCCTGCTCGTCACTACAGATACTACGAAGTCGCAAGAATTGTGACTTTGAAATGGCATCCTTGCATGACTTTGGGTGACAAGACCCATAATTTAAATAACAGTGGGCGTCTGTCGGTTTATAAAACACTGAGGTGGAAATTTACCCATCCTCTATGGTACAATTAATTTCGAGGAAAGAGAGACTATCTTTGGTAACATTTAAAGTATATTTGATGGCCGGATGGTACGAGGAAACATAGTCAATAATAGACTTTAGTTCATCTTCACTATCAGAGGCCACCCCAAAAACATCATCAATGTATCTTTTATAAAGTACGGAGACAGGTCATATATATTCGGAGAACATTTTTCCTCGAGGTAGCCAACAAATAAACAGGCAAAGCTTTGCCCCGTTTTGGTTCCCATCGCAACACCACCGGACTGACTATAATATTCCCCATCAAATTGAAAAGTATTGAGGGTCTAGACAAGTTCAGCAAGCCTAAGGGTGATGTCTGTTTTTACATAAGGATTGGGTCTTCTGTCTAAAAAACATGTCTTAAAGCTACCATAGCATCATTTTTGGGGATGCTAGTGTAGAGCGCAGGGACATCCATTGTGAATAGTTTGATATCAGCATTTTCTGGCTAAAAAAAAAACTTAAAAATATTGAGGGCATGTGTAGGGTCTTTAATGTATGTGGGTAGATTCTCCACAATTGGAATAAAAACATCATGGAGAAAACTAGAAATGTATTATGTAGGACAGCTACAAGCTGATACTATAGGCCTACCAGGAGTCCCCAATTTATGTTTTTTTATGTATTTATGTATTTATGTAACGTGACGTTCTTGGCTGGGACACAACCAATTTATACGCTTCATTTGGTAAATCCTGATCCTCTATGGATGTCTTTATGAAATTTTTAACAATTTTCTGATTTTCTTTTGTGTTATTAGATTTTAGTTTTTTTGTTAAAATGAGAATCCGAAAGTTGACAGTTGAAAATAAAAGTTTATGCCCTTTAACGTGGGCTAAATAGTGATGAAGTGGAAACGTTATTTGCATATTCCTTGCATAACAAAGTTTATAAAGGCACCTGGTCTTTCATACCTAGTCAAAGTTGTTTCTCAAATCTTTATAACGGACGCAGATTTTCTTTTTTTATTGACGAATTAGATACAAACATTGCTGTCAGTAGTTCTATGATTTTACTCAAAATCCAAATCAGCATCTATTTAATTGCACACCAATAATATTTATCAAGCTATCAATTCAGACAGCATTAAATATATTTATGTTAATCTGTTAGTGTGGATTAGTCCCCTTATAACTATTTGGATCTGGCTTTTCACCACACTCATGCAAAGGAATCCTAAGTTTTTTTTCGTGATTTCGGATATCAGAAAGGTATAAAGCCAAAATCGATAGAACTTAATTTTCTTGACACAGAATATTTTCCTGAAATCTAAATGAATAGACGACGTTGCATTATAAATAAATTTCTGTTTATATTCAAAAAGAAAAATTATAACATAAGGAAGTACGTACTTTACTCCTGAATATTAAATACTACTTGTACATATCTGATCAGTGCAATCCAATATCTGATTGGTAAAAAAAAACCAGAAGAAGTTACTGAGAATAAATGAGCCATTCTTTGGGAGAGTAGCAATATTCCTTAGCCCTTATCATTTCAATGTTATATCCAGTATCCCTAAAAGTATACCACTAGAAAATATGTAATTTTAGCACTAGATGTACCCACTAGAAAATAAGGTGATGTAATAATTTTAAGTTATTGCATGACAATTTCCATATCGCTCCTGGTACCAGTTCGTTACTCCGCATATCGAGACAGTACTCGGGGGGAAATACATGGATCTATTTGACACATATTTATAAATTGTAGCACAATAACTCACATATTAATAAAACATCGACAAAAATAGATTAGTAGTATTACCCTCTAAAATTTTTTTTCAAAATTTAGTTACATCAACCGATGACATTACCGTTAACAACGTGCTGATATCGATGACGTTACTATTGACAACGGAACGATAAACAATTTTTATGCAATAACTCTTCACTATAATGGTCGGTTCTTTAACTGAATTATGCACAGTGAAATCGATTTTTACACTGTTTGGGTGGCATCGCCTTTATTATTTCTTGGGACTGCTTTTGACGTTTACCCCAAACAACTAATCATAAAAATACATTCTCAAATTGTTGCACAATAGCAGTTTCAACAACTTGTGATGTCACAAGAAGATAAGATTAGTGGATTTCCGTAAAATTTTCAAGTGTCGTGATCAAGACAATTAAGCAATAATATGGCTATACACTTGTAACTCCTTAACTTCAACAAGTAAACTTTCCAATAAGACCAAGTTGTCGGAAACTTTAAGATGTATTTTCAAGCAAGTTAAACAACTTGGAAAATATTATTTATCGTAAGCAAATCACAACGTTGTATGGTCTCTGTGTACAATATGTTGACAAAATCAATCCAAATTAGATGCTACATTCTCGCAATTAACAGATAAGCCCCGAAACATTTTTTTTTTTTGTACAATTTTGTTAATAAAGAAAATTAAGTAAAGCAATTTTCTTTCTTTTAGCGAAACGCTCCGTAGTTGCTGCGTTCCGATGCTCAACGTGACATTGATGAATCAGAGTCTGTTATGTTACGCGGTCTTTGTCAAAGTTTCTCTGAGAGCATACGGATCCGCTGTCTGTTATTCCATACAAAGCTCCAGTGTGGAAAATATTTTAAAGCAAGGTTCGAATTCACCGCATGTCAACTTTCTGTTTAACAGGAATAAATACACTGAAGTCCAATGCCACCTCATAAAATCTTACAACTTAATTTACCTCTCGGAAAAAAATGAAATTTATTCCTTACATGATAATATAATATGTCCAGAAAACTTTTACCTGTTTTCTGTTTAATATAATAATTTAATAATTATGCACCCGAGAAAATTAAACGCGTTAATCGCCTACTCTGAAATTAAAACTTATCTCAATTCCATATAATTTACTCGCAACACGAAATATGTGCTGTACTTTAACGACAAACTGATGCCGGGAGAGGCTGAACCATGAACATCAAATAAAAATGTAGGTGGGAAGCGTATTATTATTTTGTTGGTTAATCTGAACCAGTGTTAATCTTTGATGAATCTTCTGGTTACCCCGTTAAAGAAACATATATAAAACACCAATAGTCCCAACTTTTCTAACATACAAATAAAAAGGACTACAAGAATTCGTTTCTGTTTTGTGGTAGAAATTAAACGTATGATTAAATCATATTTCATGATTTGTGATTGCTACAAGAAGATATTATAATTGGATTGATTTCATTTCCTCTCAGGTAAACGCAATAAATCAAAGAGGTTGTTAATTTTTCTTTGTCACGCTATATACGTAACGGAGTATATAACTCGTAAATTAATTGTTTGCCGTTATTAATTGCTGCAAAAATTATATAAGAAGCATATGATGCATTTTGAAGGGACACAATTAGTTTACTTATGTCAAATGCGTTATGATTATAACAATTAATATAGACATGAATTAATATAATTTGCAAATACCATTTGAAAGTGTTAGCCCCAATTTTTGATTGAATAATATTTTGCTTGACTTAAATTTTCTCCAACGCAAACCTGCACAATCGTGTGAGCTTTAATCATCAAACAACTAACTAAAGGCTATGTTCTTGTATAGTAGTTGCATTACGAGTTGTTGGTGCTATCATGTAAACAATAGATATGCTAGTTGGTAGCATTTAATAATCGCCATTTCAAGTAGAAATTCCACTGCCCAATTGATACATTAGGAACACTCTAAACTTGAAATCTCCATACAACTTTTAATTCTTCTACAGATTGAAGGGTTCATTTGTTGGTACATTTTGTGGCACCGTTAAACTGAAAATGAAGATATTTACTGCTGATGTAGAAATCGGTGAGTAATTTTTCGCTTTTTTTAATTATTGATTTTTGTATGCTTTATGTACTGAGTATTGACACAAAATACATAGAATACTAAAAAGTCTCACTCCTCTGAAACTGCCAACAAATTATTGCTAAAGAATGCACATTTTGTAGATTCAAAAGTTTGTCCTATGAGTCCGAACACCATTTAACATCACCATCATTTTTCTTTCATCTTGCATCTTGGGTAAAATAAAATCAGAGGGAAAGCTTAGATACTTAAAACATTAAATATAGTTAAGATCACTCTGTCCTGCAATTTTGATGAAAATTTGTAAAATTGTAAAATTTGGTATCCAATATACATGTATGACTTTATGCTAGTTTGCAGTCAAATTTTTGCGATTTGTTTGCGATTTGTTTTCAAATGTAAACAAATCGCAAAAAAATTATATCTCAAATCCTCTTGTAAATAAATTTGATGTTCAAACTAGTAAATGTCAGCATGCCTAGGGATACATTTGCACTACACTTTGAAATTTAAAGGAACTATTTAGTAAGAAAGGTCTAAAACTTAGGTAAGGGGTCTTAAATGAAATGTTGAGTACTTACTTTTAGCACAAAAATAGAACTACAAAATATTTGCCACCAAACCGAATCACAATACTCCTTGGGTAGTGTAAAATTTTTCTCGGGAGGTGCGAACACCTTCCATATTGACCGCAAGTGGGGCACAGAGTTTAATGTTGAACCTTATGGAAACAGGTCTCCTATTGGCCTTTTATAACCATATTAAGCCCCAGTTGTTCTTATATGGTCCCGCCAAATAAAGAAATTCGGCATGTCTCCATTTCATTCAAAATTTCTGACAGCGGGAAACCTTCAACCCCATGAATTTTTTTCCTCTCAAATTACTTGGCCATCTAGTAAAACATTGGTCTTAATAGTACTCAACTTTTGCCCTCAATAAGAATGTCCAACAATTCTGCAGTTCATCAAAGATGGTCGGTGCAGAAACATTGTACATCTTATAAGTAACTAATTCTAATAGATAACCGATACGAACATTGTAACTAATACCCAATAACACAGATATTTTACATAGTTGAAATTGATCCAGTCTAAAATAGATTAAATGGGCTGTCAATGTCAGACATGGTTAAGGTAAGCGATACAAGCTCTCGGAAGCCTCTTGTTGTTACCGTCAGATACAACAAGTTCGGGCAAGACAAATGCTATATAAAGTTGATACACCTAAAAAAGTGGTTTAAGGGGATGTCCACGGTCAAGTCAAGCAGTGGCTTGCACATGACAAATTTTGTTTTAAAAAATCTTTCAGCATTTTGAAATTTCATACACAAAATTAGGTTTACATAGAAAGCATTAGAAAGGAAGTGACTTATTCATTTTTACAAAATGTATTTGATTTCTTAAGGAATTTGAATATATTTTGAGCCATTTATGGTAGATATGGAAAATTGTCTCTTTGTTTGGACATTTGTAAAGTAACGCTTTGGAAAGAAAAAAAAATGTCATGGGAAAAGATTAACCATGTGCCAGCCGTAATATATGATCTGTATGATTTCTTCATGCAAACACAGAAAATTATATGAATTATGCCATATGAATTTAGATAGCCTAACTTAGAGAAATGAACAGAGTTCTTTAATTATTCTTTGTTTTATTTTTAATTTTGAATATTATACAGTTAAATCAAGCAGCAACAAAGTTCTTAACAATGCACTGGAGGTACAGCTGTCATGAACTGGTTTAATAAAAAAAAGTAATAGAATTGCGTTAAATTTTATTGTATTGACATTTCTACGTATTACGCAATATTCAATACATTTGTAAAATATATATAAAATTGACGTATATAAAAACATGCAACAGAATTTTTCTATTTTCTTCCGTATTGCCGACTCCTAAAGTTCTAAGTATTCTGTTAATGAATTATCCAAAATTAAAGTTTTATTCGAAGGGAACATCAACAGTTGGTCAGGTTGCTCTTTTGGTATTGCAGATGTGTTATTTTGTGATTTGTACATTTTTTTTTACTGATAATCCGACTATTGAATATTATAACAGTCTTTTAAACTTCGGTATTATGTTATTTATTACCATTGGGCCGATGTCTTTGCTGATGGACTGTTGGTCCCCAAGGGTATCCCTCAAACCAGTAGTCAGTACTCCGGTGCTATCCCGAAAACCGATTTATTTGAAAAACTTGCAAATATCTAGATTTTACAAAATTATGTTGAAAACTAAGGGGTATCTCCCTCTCGCATAGCTCTGTCCATAGCTGATTTTGACTTAACTATTTAGATCCTATTGGTAAATTGTTCTCTATTAGTTTTTACACTTAATTCGATATATGGATTTCCAAATGCTTTGATTTTATCTGCACTGAAGAGACAGAAGTTGTCAAAATGTGCATATGCAAAATCTAAATTAACCATAACGGTATTATATTATTAAAACAGGTAAAAAAAAAATGGAATTTATAAAGTGGAAATACGTATATTGTTGCAGCCACTGTAAAAGACTTTATTGGAGAGATACATCAGTATTCCAATATGATGCTAGATATGTACTTCAAATTTGACATCATAGTGGAATCTTGTATTAATGTCATTTATTGTATTGTACCGAAGATTATAATAATTAATCAAAACCTTGTGTATTTCTTCATAATACACATCAATCAATTCTAAATAATCTTAAATCTGTCCATTATTTTCGACTTAATCTGTTTTTATATATCCAGAAAGCAAACAAGAAACTAAAGGATGGAGGGAATTGTCTGAATTTGAATTTGTACCAGGGATATTTCATGGTAAGATTTATTTTACAGTTAATATGTAAAATGGAGTAAAAATGGTATACAATTAATATTGAAAACCGATGATAATAATCAATGAAAGGATATAGAGTAAATGTACATGAGACAAAGTCTTTACAAATACATGGTAAAACTGCAACTAAAATGACAAAACTGATCTAACCATAAATATGCACACAAACAAAATGACAGAGCAAATTGAAGCAAATAAATATCAGAGAGACATATAAAAACTTAATTAACTTAAAGCACATCAATATGCTTCTATTATCAAGTATTGTTTGCCTCAGTAATGCATAAGTCTCAATGTCCAGATTCTAAAAGACCAGATTTATTCATAATCGGGATAGGGATAGTGCAAATAAGAGAAGATTTATATTGCCTGCACCATTTTATCGCTAAATTGGATTAAGTTAATAAATAAATAAATGGTCAAATAAATAATTATTACATATATCTACAAGTTTTCATATCAGTCAAGTGTGTAGTTTACCTTCGACAATCCTATCATCACGCGTCATAAAAGATATCTAATTGGTCGTGTTATACGGAAACACTGAGGGTTTCCCAAGTTAGAAAAGTTTTTACACGAGTTTTAAGAAGGGATAGTAATTTATTTTCATCATTTTGGATAATCAACAATACCTATTAAGATGGCATCACATACTACACAGACAAAATCTAATCCTGAGATTATTTTTATTCGCCAAGAAAGCAGAGTACAGAAGATAGACGATGATCATGAAAACGATGCATTATTAAACAAAGACAGCAAAAAACATCAAGACGGGGATAATCTTCGGAAAAGTACGGTTGTGAAAGGTTGTCCAGATGCTACAAAGTTAAGATCGTTGAAAAGTGTGGACGGGGATAATGATTTTAACTCTACAAAAGAACTTAAAGTTAATGGAAACGTTGTAATATATATGCCTCCAAAAGATGAACCATGCCCAGAACTGAAATACCAAAAGGAAGATGGTTTAGTTACACAAATTTCTTTCGACGAAGTTGACTCTCTGAAGAAAGCGAACAAACGTCAGCGGTTATGCTCATTCAAATTATTTTCAAGGAAACAGACTTGGATTAACGTTTTCCTGGCTAGTGTTTGTATTGTAGCGATAATTCTTGCAGCATTGACATTTACGACAAACAAGACATCGACAGACAATTTTCTGTACTGTTACCCATGTGAACAAGTAGAAAATATCATCGAAAAATATCGGAAAGAAAATATGTGCTGCATCAGTGAACCCATCAAACACATGAAACAAGTAAGTAGCAAAATCACATGTGTTATATTTATCGGTAACTGGTACGATTTTCCTTTATCTTCGGTTGATGTGTCAGTAACACATACTGAACTAGCCGTTAGGGAGCAACCATTTGATTTCTAGGGGGGGGGGGGCTATGGTCAAATTTTTCATCCTGGATTTTTTTTTGTGTGTAACTTCTATCCTGGATTTGTATTTTTGTTCCAAGCCTGTCCTGGATTAACCCGCATAGTCATCCTGGATTTTTTTTTTGCTATAGGTAACCGTCCTGCCTTTTTTTTTAAATTTGACCATAGCTCCCCCATAAAAATCAAATGGTTGCTCCCTTATACTAGAAATTTGTCGCGTGAAACAGCTCCAGCACATGCTTAAACCAATAAAGAGGGGGTCAAATCCACTTTGTTGTTGTTTTAAGCATCTTCAGGACAGTATAGTCACAATGCAATACAAGAAATTACTGTTCAGACGTCATGAACGGGTTAATTTTACCCAGTGGATTTACTTTGGCACCACTTTGACGCGCGAAACAGCTCCAGGCACATGATAAAACCAATAGAATGGGGTCAAATCCACTTTCATGTTCTTTTAAGCATCTTCAGGAAAGTATAATCACAATGCAATACTAGAAATTACTGTCCAGACGCCATGAACGGGTTTATTTTGTCCAGTGGCTTTAGCTTGGTATCACTTTAACGCGTGAAACAGCTCCAGGCACGTGATAAGACCAATAGAATTGGGTCAAATCCACTTTCTTGTTCTTTCAAGTATCTTCAGGACAGTATAATCACAATGCAATAAACTAATGACTATTTGTTTTAAGAAAGGAAGAAATAATTGCTCTCTAAAGATTTCAAACTTGGGCTCTGATGGGGAAACGGAAAGCCCCGCAAATAGGGATTAGTTGGCAGGTATGTAACTGACTTCACCGATTTCTGATGAAAACTTTGTGGAAGTTTTTACTGCTTCCTTGTTTAATTTAATTTTGATTTGGTAATGAAGCCTAAAAGTTTGTACTTGCATACTGATAGTAAAGTAATTCAAAAATACTGCTGAATATATACTTGGGTAAAATCTACCAGAAGTACTGGCATGAACTTTTTTCTCTTCTTCAAACATAATTGATTCTAAATTTTGGACTTATTAATTGCAATTATTACAATATACCTGAATATGCCATTTTGGTAACTTTGAAAATAAAAAAATACCGAAACCACGATTTTCATTTTATCGGTTTCATCTCACAACGTATCTACCCCGTCACACCTTTGTGAAGCTGTCTCAAAGGTGTTACGTTAGTGTTGTCGGGATTGTTTACATATTTCATATTGGCACCCGAAAAGGAAGAGCTCTGTTTGCATTTTTTAAGGCTTGTTGTTCCACCCCACCACCTTGCTTCATATCTTGTTTCAGTTTATGTATGTAAGCCCTTTTAAAGTCTTTAATTTTTTCTGTGTGTCTAACAAATATATCAGTTTCTCCTTCTTATTTATATTTTTGTCACATATCTTTTACATCCTTGCTATTATGTTCCCTTCATTGTATATGACAAATAGGTTTTGGTAAAATTGACCACAAATATTTGTTCTTGAATATCAAATATATACGATGATACGTTAAATAGTGAAAATGCGAAAAAATACTATGTTACTACCACGTTGTTACTACCAGTAAAAACGTTTCAGATCATTCAAACAATGGTAAAACATTATATCTGAATTTTGCAAGTTTCCTTAGAAATTGTGATTATCACAAAAGTGACATCACAGTTCATGTAATTTAGAAATAGCAAAAATTGAACTTTTTTTCAAAGATATACGAACGACAGGACGGTGCATTCAGTGGTTGATTATTAAATTGTTTGTATATAACAGTTTTTTTATTATAATTTGAGTATGAAGGGATATTGGCATGAAATCTTATTTACAAGTATCAAGACGACGAATTGAAGGACACTATACAAACATGAACATCTTGTACACATACATTTAAAAATAGATCTGAACGTAGGCGTCTTATAAACTTTTGTGTATTAAATATACGCTATATTTTCATTGTGATTTCCCTTGGATTTTCCCATGGTTTTCACCTTTACAAATATGATCTTATCGTATATTGTCCTCACTGTCACACACGGAAGAAGTAAACTTGGTTACATCATTACTGTATTATTTGACACCCCTTTTTGTTAGAAGTAAAGAAGTTTGTATATATTACACAACTGGGAAAGTCTCTGTGTGATTATGGAAGCCCATTTTCTCAGAAAGAAAAATCCTCTATAAGGGTAATAGAGGATTTTTATCTGGGACAAGTGTATGTGCCATTTAGACCCTTTCAAAATTTGTTATAAGGAGTTTTATTTGTATTTAAAACAAGAGACAAATAACAAATAAAAAAAGAGAAAAGTTGTAGAAATTATTGCAGGACACGAACAAATAACCATTGGTGCAAGCAACCTAACCAATTAAAATCTTTCAAGAGAAGATTGTCCTATCAAATTTATATTGTTGTAAATCGTATAATCTGTCATTTTTATTGAGATTAAATTACCAAAATGCACACTTTTTAACTATTTCCTTGTTTTGTACACTACAATTGTTCTAAATTCATCTTTCTATTGGACGATTACTTTATCAAAAATTTTCTTACATAGATTGGAAATACTTTTTGTTTTCTTTAATTTCTTTTTAATTGTTGAACCAGCTATTATTATAGGTTACTGAAGTTCAAAATGAAGTATCTATATCAAATGATTTTTAAGTGGTGCTAAAAATAATTGTTGAAACAATTGCTGCATGCATTACGCAATATTCAGAAATCTATCTTTCGATCAAAGGAAATCCCGTTATAATTTTTTAAAGATTTTTTTTGTATAAATTGTTAAAATGATGTGAAGGAACATATGTGCGGTTATGAATATTTGCATAACAAGATTCAAGATTCAATCCGACAAATTAATATATACGCAATGTCATATTAAAATAGGGAAGATAACAGGTAACACTTACAATGCCCGAAAATCGTAATCAAATTCCACAATCCACAAGGAAACTGCACAAGAAACACGGGGGGTCACTTCAGGTGGAATTTGGTACAGGCCTGCCGCTGGCATTTTGAAAATACCCCCCTTTCATATAATTCTCCCAACAAAATATTGACCCATTCATATAGTAAATTCAAAAATTAAGCAACCCATCTGTATAGACCAATTTCCAATTTCATTTTATGAATGAATATACCCCGATTGACCTTAGGTCAATCGGAGTAAATTGCGTCACGTAACATTGTGACGTCCAAAATTCTATATTGTGAAGTCAAAATTTTCCGGGAAAATTCACCAATTGGAAACTCGTCTATAGTAAAAATGTGTAATTGGAGTCAGAAAACCATTAATTTCACAGCAGGAATGTTTTTAAACATCAAAAAATTATAAATACTTAATTGATTACAGCAACCAGTAGAGATTCTGGCCATTTTTGGTTAATTAACGACCCAATTATATATATGATGTCAAAAATTATTACCCATTCATATAGTTGACAACTGCAAAAAACAGGCCCATTCCGGCGGCACGTCTGTATATACCTCTATATAGGAAGTGACCCCCCCCCCCCCCGTGACAACAAAACGAGTACGCCAATAAAATCAAAAGTCAAACGCAAACAATTATAGAAACTCGGGATAGCCGGACTTTTTATCGGTATTGGCAAAATGGTAGGGTTAAACCTGTTTAGGGTAGCCAATATGCACATCTTTTTAAACCGAAAACGAGAAGAACATTGCAAAACCATTTTATAATGTGATTATAAATTATGTAAATTGAAAATTGTGTGATGGTTAAATTTGTTCAAACGTGTGTCTCTCATTTTTTTCCCTGGCAATGAGAGTTTGTATATACAGGGGCCCCTAGGTATGCTTATTCCTGGGCTACCTAGGGTTCAATGTAACAGGAAGTTGTTGAATAAATAATGTTAAAAAAAACAAAACAAAACAAAACAAAAAAACAAAACAAAACAAAAAAAAAACAAACATTGCAAAACCAGAATACTTTACAAAATCATGACAATTCATATAAAACACTGTAACCTCGGTATTTAGTTATTCATATAAATCACGAAATAGACAGTATGACAAAGACAAAACAATTAAACAAAAATGAACAAAACTAAAGCACTAGCAGTGTGAACCCCTACAAAAACTGAGATATCATTATGTGCTCCGGATTATAGGCATGATCTGCTCCACGCGTGGCACAAGTCACATTGCCTGTGAATAGTCCGGTTTTGTCACAGTCGGTGTTTGTCAGTACGGTAATAAACTCTCGATCTACTCAATGATAGCTAATCTCATCTGTGAAATAGAAACATTGTAACGGACGGTCAAATAATGGTGACGACCGTAAAACTTATATAATGACAATTGCAACACCCTTGGTGTACGAGACACCTGCAAAAATAAACATAGCCAATATTTGTAAAGAAAACAACAGATGAACAATTGCAATCAATTAAAAACATAATCTTGATGAGAAAAGCAAAATTTATTTATACAAATTCATTAAAACTGTTTTGGTAATCAAGAGTCATCAAAGTTTCGGATTTAGAAAATATAATATTAATGACCATTATCTGCTAATTGAAATAAGTAGATACAAGAAAATACCCAGAGCAAATAGAATTTGTCAGTATTGTGAAAACGAAATTGATGATGAATGTCATTTCTTTCTTTTTATTTGTACAGTAAATAACTAATTGAGAAACAACCCTTTTCTTCATTTTATCAAATAGAACAATTTTGATTCTGTCTATACATCAGAAGAAAATACAATAAAAAGGCTTCTAGAACCTGAAACACATGAAAATATAAAAATACATAGTTGATGGAATTCTGTTTATTGTTTGTTTGTTAATGCAGGCTTATATCCCTAATTGTCTTGCATTTATGAAGTTGATAAAAACAATTTTATGTTTACAGAGCCGGGGACATAGTTCTGCTGTCGATGACGGTAAGTAAATAAATTCTAAGTATACCTGTATAAGACACATAAAATTTTGTACAGACATTTTAAGACATGTGATTCGGAAACTGTGAATCTAATCAGTATGATATTTTGGTTTACCAACAATGGATTGCCATCCTGTTTTGTTACTTATTAAATTGAAGAATTTTTATGTCCACTTTTAAATATTATCTAAGATACCGTTATTTCTGAAACAGTAAAAAAAATAGAACTAATACGGCACTTTTGAATTTTGTCTGTCACAGATAAAGTTCTTTTATCATACAAACAAATCAATACATCATTCCCTATGGTCAATTTCCCCCATCTCGACAGCGATATTCCGTTAGCCCCTTCTTACGGGGTCTACATTTCACAACTTGTTCGATATGCACGATTATGTAGTAATGTTTCTGACTTCAACGACCGAAATCTTTGTCTCACTGAAAAACTTCTGCATCAAGGATTTAGATATCATAATCTCTAAATTTTAGATATATAGATACATTGACTTATTAAGAAAATTTGGTCCTACAAGCAGGGCTCTTATACACCAGAGCATTTCACATCCAAACTTCTGTGGCAATATCATTTACAAAGCGCATAAATTCAAAAATTGTCCTTCCACACTTATTAATCCGCTGAGCAAACTTATTCATAAAGGATATAATAAATACAGCATTGTTTTAATCTTTACTTCTGGTTTTTGTTGGCAAAAATATTGATCATCTCCTAAATGCTTTACACCATAACTAAATTTAAACAATTTTTCTTATTGGCAGTATTTGGCATTGCACAATATCATGTTCTTCTTGCATAATTGATGATGTTGTTATACCAAATCTATTTAGAAGTATTTCAATTGAAATTTCATATGTAAGAAGGCTTGATATCATAGTCAACGGAAATTATGTCCTTAGCTAGCTGTCAGTAACTGCGAGCATTTGTCCGGACAGTACCTGTGTGTATTGTCTTCATGTTTATGTACTTCATTGTAAGGGTACTCGTCTTGATAACTTGGACTTTTTTCTAGTTTGATTTTTACTGCGAGTCTTTTTGTGTATTTATTTTTAGCCATTCACCACACATAGGGAGAGGGTTTGGATCCAAGAAAACGAGTTTAACCCCACTGCAATTTTTGCGCCTGTTCCAAGTCAGTCAGGAATATGTTGGTCATTGGCTTGTCTTTGTCTTCTTATTAAATTTTAGTTTCTTGATATTTGGGTTATTGGATGTTGTTTGTTTCCATTGATTTATTGACTTTTTACTTTTTTGGGGCCATTTAGGGCTTATTATATGGAGTGAGGTTCCTCACTGTGTTGAAGACCATACGGTGACCCCTAGATGTTTTGTTTTGGGTCGTTTTAACCTGGATATGGGATGTTGTCTCCTTGACATTTACCCCATTTCCTTTCTTTTTCATATCAATACATGCAGTGGGTATTTCTTAACCCAGATACAAAATGCTAGGCTCCTTTTTAAAACATTCAGTTGAACTGAGGACAGGGTTTAGTTGATTATGTTTGTTCATGTATTTGTGTACTTATCAATTTTGTAGCCATTAGCCCATAATTAGGCATAAAGTTGCTAAAAAATAAATTGAAATTATCAATTGATTTAATTCATTCAGACATTAATGAAATAAGAAACGTTTATAAAAAAAAACTTTGTCTAAAAATGATTTTTATTTCTTTATAATATTATATCGCATAGAATTTACAGTTTAAGTGCAAATACTGAAAAATTAAAATTCAATGTGATATTGCTTACTCTAAGTTACTGCAAGAAGCGTTGGCAACATTCCAACCGTACGTATTAAGCTACAAAAAAGCAAAAGTGGTATATAAATCTTGAGCAATGTCCAATTGTTTTAAATTTAGTATTTCATCAGCGGTCTTCGACTTTGACTGGAGTAATTTTCTAAGTTCATTGGCATTAATTTATGAATTGCTGTGATTTTGGATTTAAGATTTTAGAATTTCCCCTTTCTTCATTCTTGCCTCGGTATTCGTTTGCCGATGTATTTAGGAATTAGAAAATGTGCATCATAATATATATTGATTTATCTAATTACAGATCATTTATTGTACAATGGTTCCCGTATTCTTGAGTTTGAAGCGGATTTTAACAGAGACTGGTCAAAACTAAATAATCATAGTAAGTAATTTTTGGATCCATTTTTCTTTTTATATTTGAATTCAGTACCTCATGGAAGCCGAGTAAACAAAATTTCATTGTAGATTGACGTTGACCCAAATTATCCAGTGAAAAGATATTGTAAAAGTCAAAGAAGGGCTTTATTTCTTTTTAAATGAAATAGCTTATGACATATCATTTTAAAAACTCAATTGTTCTTTCAAGCTAAAAACTTACATTCAGCAGTAATGTTCACTGAATTAATGATATGAGCAGAAAATATTGAGTGCTCCAATTCACTTACACAATGCAAGAATATGGAGTAAATGCACACGAGACAAAGCAAAGTATCTACAAATACATGATAAAAACTAAGCAATGGAACAACGCTTTTATTGTTGTTCTTCATCTGGAGTCACCCGGCGAGGCCTTCGACAATGAGCTCTGCTCCTACCTCATAGTACGTTAGTTATACTCCTGTTTACTTGCGAATTTATGATAAGATAAATTTCATAGAAATGAAGACGAAACACCATTATTAAACAATTACAAAATTGAAAGCCAGGATGCATTGTAACACTTTTCGATGAAGCGTTGTTACTTTTGCTTGTTACATGTCTCAGAAACGGCTTAAACGTTGTGGGAAAATTACTTTAAAATTACAATAATTTGAAACTTCCGAGAACTATTATTTTCATTTTATACAATTTGAATTATTAAAATCACGACAAGCAATGAAATTTCACATTATCTTTGAAAGTGTGTATTTGTATGTGAACTTGTCAGATTGGATTTAAAATATTATCAAATTTTAAATAATAAAATATTATATGAGATATGGCTCATTTTCCCGTTAGATTTTAATGATACGGGATCTCAGGATAATAAAGTATTTCGATCCTGTTAAGAAGAAATTGAAGTTTTAACTAGTTGTATGAAGTGCACCAAACCTCCCCTTTGATTGCGGTAGTGTCTGGTAGCAACTAATTCCAATACTAAGAGAAAAATGCTATATAGAATATTAACCAATTATATCTCGATTTGATACTCTGAACCCCGGGTCTGAACCTAGATTTTGCAAAATCCATCTTAGTCCGAGCCACCTAAGATTATTGCTGAGAGTTAACAAACTAGCAATTGGCCTTGATGGACAACAATGACAGAAATTATGTCTATCGGACAATCAAATGATAATTATTATCTATTTGTAGAATGCATCCGCTGGAATCCATCAAGTAACATTAACAGCTCGTTCATGACTCACCAGAGAGATACTGGAGTTTTATCACTGACTTACAGAGGTACGTTTGTCATCACGGTTTCCTTGACAACAGATACATTTACTGAAAACTTAGAGAAAAAATATGTTAGACTTATGGTATGCTTAGTATTTGAAACTCCAAGTGGACAGAAAACTGAAGAATGCCGACCTATTATTCATACAAAGATAATGAACATTCCATTCCAGATAGTGAAATATACAGAATTAGAAAAGGGAACCCGGATGTATGCCACTATTACGTCACCGGAAATTCTCCAGTCTCGGGAAAATCATAACAAACTGTATATAGTCATGTTATGATTCTGGTTAAACAGAAATGATTTATAAAGCAATCCCCTAACATTGCTGGTCACTGAAACCAAGTTTGTTGATTTCGTTGGTTATTCCCTAAGTTATTCATGGGAGACCGACGGAGAGAAATTAACAAGGGTTTACGACATGAAGAATTTACCTATGTTTACCTGATGTTTTGTCAAGGTTTACTATAAGTAAATAAGCGTCAAGTGTATGTAATTGTGTGATTAAAAAGAAAAGAAAAGAGAGAAAAAGAAAGTATCATGTCGAAGCAAATTGTCTCGTGTAATATCTTAACTTGTGATAATTTTTCTAATTGTCTCATGTAACGTTTACTTTATGTATATATAATGCAAAATATGGTCATGGAACTTTTGTTTGTATACGTATTTAATCCAAAAAAATTGTCTCTTGGGATCTTTGTTATTTATGTATTTAATGCAACAAATTGTCTCTTGAAACATTTTTGTTTATCTATCTAATGGAATATGTATATAATCCCTTTCACACTAAGAAGAAACTCGAAAATAACAAAAGTGTATGAGAACATTTAAGATTAATTAGTACTGGACAACAAGGGATTTACTGTTATACATGTCACTTTGATAGGCAACTAAATAGTGGCTTTCAATATAAATGAATAGTTTGAAAGTGCTGTTTAGCATTTGTATATATGCTGAAACTATATATTTAAATGTGAATGAAGCAAAGTAGTGTTTTTTAAGAATGAAAGATGACAATTTTATGGAAATTATTCTGTAGATAAGTACCATTGCATGATTTTTTTTGTTTGGTTTCAACTGTACATATCGTGGCTTTCAATATAATTAATAGTTTGAAAGTGCTATTGAGCATTTGTATATATGTTGAATATGTTGAATATATATGTTTAAATGAGACTATGGCAATGAAATGCTTTGTTAGAATAAAAGGTGAAAATTCTATGGAATTTATTCTGCAGAAAAGTACGATTGCATGATTTTTGTGAGTGACCGAGGTTTCGTTTAGCTAAACCAAACATATGAGAAAGCTGTAGTAGTCAATAGAACCCAATAATGGTATCAGTTTAAAAGTAAGAAAGAAATGCCCAACAGGCTGACTAACCGAAGCAGTCCAATTTGAAAAGGACGGCAAAATCAGTAATTTGTATGCTTTCATTTTTAAGCATGCTTGCTACCATGCCTCGCCTCTGTGCAATTCAGCTGTTGTGCTTACTACATAAATAAGAACAATTAAAATTCTTACTATTCATTAGTTGAAAACACTTTGCCATGTTTAAATTACAATTATGTTAATAACTTTTTATTGTTTGTGAATCTTTTTTTTTTCATTTCTTGTTCAATATATAGGATATTTTAATTCTTATTAGGACTAGAGATATTTTAGCAAACAATGTTGTTATTCAACCATCAGTAATGATACAAAAACAGGAAAAAGAGGAAAAAACGAAAGGTCCATTAGAATATTGTTAAATTAAATAAACTAGTAACTCAGCTATAATAATAGAGACACAAATTTAATCTAAACGACAGTGTTGGCAAATGATAAAAGACTCATTAACAAGACTCATTAGTCTTTATCTTCTTTTCTGTGCGAATTTCCATGGCATATTTCAGTTCAGTATCTTCATGTTAATTTTAGAGTATTCGTACAATAGAAAAAGAAATTTTAATTGACTTCAGAATTTTTAATATCATTTATATATGTTGTGTACAAGTTGTAATTTTTTACAAGTTATAAAATGTACAAAAATTTTGTACAAGCTGTCAAAAATGTTTGAGAACCATCATTTGATCGAGAATTTAACGTTTTAAACAAATTTAGAGTATATTTAACATCATCATATCTGAGTCAATGTAACATGGCTTAAAAAGAAGTGCATTTTAGCATACAATAAGTCTTTTTGTTTCTAAAATAAGCAAATTGAAGTTTGCAGCCTTATTGTACATGTTCTCTTACTTGATGTTGGTTTTGAAATATAGTCTAAGGCTTCAGTTTCATGTCTCTTTAGTGCAGATAAAATTTAAATATTTGGAAAACTATAAACCCAAATATGTTTAAAAACTGACAGAGAAACAAAATAGCCAATTATGATCTGAATGAAAGCCATGTAAGCATATTTTACGAAAGGATATGGAGTAAATGAACATGAGACCATAACACATGTTAACTCCAACTGCAATATTTTAATGAGCTGTATGGCCATTTCGGAAATTTATTCCTTATCAGCAGCACTAGAACCCAAACAAAGGATTTATCACTGCTGTATCTTTTAAGGGAATCTTCCTTGTACTTGACTAGAAAATTTAATATAGAAGGGTTGTAGGAAAATTGAATTGTCGTATATGGCCTGTGAAACCGAGGATTCAAAATAAGATTAGAATGTAGGAAAACGTTTTCCGCCAAACATGACATTTGAACATTGCGACGTCCAAAGATTTGTTTGAAACGTCATGTGTTTTGTTAAATTTTATATACCCGGAAGTTTCAAAACTGAACGAGATTTAAAGACCCTATTCTGATAATTCAAGATTCTATAGATTGTCCTTGAATAAGTAAACATCGCTCGCTTGTCACTAATTTTTTATCGCTTTGATAAAATGAGTGGAATAAATAGTTACTCATTTGAGGAATGCAACATCATTTTTATATGGAACATGAACTGTAAATGTCAAATTTTTTACAATTTTATGATTGATATTTTTTTAAACAGACTTGTTTTGAATTTTTTACGTTTTCTTATTAAAGTGTTAGCACTCTACGATCTTGTGGTTTTAATATACTGTCTAAAGGGTAGATTACCCGGAAAATGGGATTTATCTTATTAATACTGTACAAGATTGTTTTGTGTCTTTTCAATGCAGATACAAAAAGACAACAAATGATTGTAATATGTTAAAGTGCTAAAAGAGCCCGAGGACATGAAAAGAGAGCATGAAAAAACTCCAATATAAGTTATAGACAAAGCTTTGGATGAGAAAAGTTTTTATACCCCTTCACACGTAGTGGCGAGGTATTATGTGATACCCTCAGTCGTGTGTCCGTCCATCCCCCGAATGTTTCCGACTGATAACTTGTGAAAGAAATAATATAAGGTCTTCAAACTTGGTATGTTACTTGTTTACCACAAAACTCAGGTCAAGTTCGAATTCGGGTTCAGGTGTCTTAAGGGTTCTGGAGTTATGCCCCTTGAAACTTTGAAATTTTGCGAATTTAAGGGTTTCCAACTGATAACTTGTGAATGCAATAATATATTGTCTTCAAACTTGGTATGTAACTTGTTTACCACAAAACTCAGACCAAGTTCGACTTTTGGTCCAAGGGGTTCTGAAGTTATGCCCCTTGAAACTTTGAAATTTTGCAAATTGTATGGTTTCTGACTGATAACTTGTGAGTGAAATAATATACTGTCTTCTAATTTGGTATGTTAGTTTTTTACCATAAAACACAGGCCAAGTATATCTTTGCTTCAGAAGTACACAGGGATCTGGAGTTATGCCTCTTTAAACTTTTTTGTGAAACGTAGAGGGGTATCATGTAATGTACCATTACTATTCTTATTCTTAACTTTAGAGCTTTATGTTTTTAAATATCTATAAATACTGTACTATCACACATCGGTCGAGGGGAAACTTACACTGAAATTTAATTCTGTATAGATAAACTAAATAAATAGAAAATATTACAAACGCCGCAAAAAATAAAGCACTTACACTGTGAGTAAAAAATACAGGAGTCTCTTCAGGTGCCCCGAAGAATCAGCATGACCTGATGTGGTTTGTGATTTGGACCACTTGTCAACTTATATCTGCCATTTTGTCGTCATTGAGGATAAAGAACAAGAACAAAACGTGTCCAGTTTTTTCTCATTAAGGTAATTCTACCAAATCGGAGGTACTGAGTTCACTTATACGTTCAATAGGGAAAAACCCTTACTTTAGAAGATGTTCGTTGTTAGATTTAGTAGTATGTCGTATTTGTTTTTGCCGAAAATAAAGTAAGTGAGAACCGAACCGTCAATCCAAAACGAACAATCCAAGGACAATGGCAACATCAGAAATAAAAAAAAGAAAAAAACAGAGACACAACATGGGTACGGCACAGAAAAAGAAAAATGAAGAAACACACACACAAAGATGAACAACACGGACCTTACTTCAAACTGCACTTTTTCAATGTGATAGATACTGCTAAATTGATTGAACCAAGAAACAATTATGTATTAAAAGCTTTAAGTAGGAGAATAAAGTCCGATAATGATTTCTTTATTGAAGACTTTTACGTGTAGTAATAAGAATTTCCTTTCAATGTTTATAAATAAACCCACTGGGGCTTGTCTCAGTACGCTTTACATAAGTAAAAGTTGAAACAGCAGCAGCTGATAAAACAAAATAGATATTCTTTCAACAGAATATTGTTGAAAACTTCGAATGTTAAAACGATTAAGTTTAACTATTATATATATAGTTGTCTGAAGTATGTGACAACTCTTCATACTATACCTGTCCAATGGATAATATCGTGAGACATTATACTGGGCTTGATGAATTATTTATATATACGTATATACGTCTGAAAATCATCAGCCCAACATTGTTAGATCTGCACATTGGTAGTTCCCTCTCCGGGATTCGAACCATCACTGTTGTAACATCTATATGGCAACACCGCCTGCACTACGTCCAGCGCCCTAGATATATATATATATAGTAAAACTTGATCGTTTTAACATTTGAAGTTTTCAACATATACAAGTTTTCAATATATATAACGTCTAAAAACAGCGACAAACTTGGAAATCTTATCTAATCCTCAGGATAAGCATGTAAATATGCTTATACAAGTCTTGAAAAATAAATTATATGAGTCTGAAGTCAAAGACCAACTGAGTTAAAGTCTTAGGATGTTATATTATACAGAACATCTTTCCACTGAGGAATTTGACCACTACAATTTGAGTTACATGCAACACTTCATTTGAATTTCACTGTTGCATATAAGGCCCCATTTCGATGAATTTACACTCGGATCTAAAAATTGGAAAACCGCTGCCGAAATATTACTTCCTCGGAAGGGTGTACAAGACTAGAGATTGGCTGGTAAATTTCCTCTCCCTATCAATCACGGGGCTAAATAGGTAGGGAGAGGAAATTTACCAGCCAATCTCTAGTCTTGTACACCCTTCCGAAGAAGTAATATTTCGGCAGCGGTATATATATATGAAAAATTAAAACGTAGAAAATGCACTAATATTTTATAGAAAATATTTCCAAAACAAAGCACAAAAATCACATTTTAGTTAATGGAATATATATATATGTATTCGTAAAATTTCAAAATGTAACCAAAATAAGACATGCAAGTTTCAGATCTCTTAGTTGAAACCTGTGAGATTTGTTGTTTGCGCGTATAGAATATTGTTGCTAAAGAACCAAGTTCAGTATGCTGTAAAATCAGAGGAAAAAATTCAAAATGTAACCAAATAGAGGAGCACATGTTCAGAGTGTATAGAAATATCCTGAAAAGTTTCAGGTATCTTAGTTCATAGCTATGACAGTTGGTTACACAAAATGGGTACACAACTTATAAAATAATGTTGAAAAATGACTAATTTCAACTTCCCATAGAATGCAGGAGAAAGAATTAAATTACAACCAAAAATGGAGGTGTATATGTGCAATCGGAGTATAAAAGCGACCTTTGGTAAAAGATGTTAGAAGGAGTTAATTACACAAAGTATGTACCTTTTAGTCAGGACATATCTACAGACGGCAGTGACTGAAAGCTATGTTCACCAATATCCATTAAGTGCGGGCGTAAATACGCTGTGTCGTGATATCCATAGTATCGAGATAGGGCCTAAGATATAAACAATTGATTTCAAAGAAAAAATGTCATTAAATGTAATCAGTATTTCAAACAGTACACAATGTAAAATGGTTCTCACAAGTATATACTGGAAATATAAAAAAAAATGTTAACAGGAAACATCTACAATGGCTGAAAATGCCACAATATACCAGGGAACTACACATGAAAAACACAAATAAGACAAAGGACAAACGTAAACAAATAAAGGAACTCGGGATAGCCGTACTTGGTACCAGCACTAACAAAAAGCCAGCCTGTTTTTATATATAATGGAACTCTGATTGGCAAAAAAGGTTTACAAACAATTGTGAAATAAAATGGCTACCCGTTAGTCTTTAGAACTTGGTGATAATATTGGTCGCCAAAAATCTTGCCTTAAGTTGATTAGCCCAGAATATCAATGTGAGGCAGCAAATTTGTAGGTCACCTATGCAGTAAAACAACCATTTACCTCATTCTTATTTTTATTGCACCACATGATTAAAAATGAGATTGGTGATTATTTGTTTGGGTAGCCGCAACAAACACAAAACAAACACCAGCATTCACTTTCACACACACATTCTATCTACAAACATGCCAATCTATTATTCTTTTATAACAAATTGTCAGAAATATATCCTACATACTTGTAGACAATTTTATGAGACGCTTTTAGCTGACAAAGAAAAAACATAATACCAGTTATAGACTACAGTGATATACAAACAGCTCTATATGTACAAATAGATCATATATGATTGATTGATTGATTGATTGAATGTTGTTTAACGTCTACTCAGCAATATTTCAGCTATATCAAGACGAGAACAAGTTTGTTAATAAATAAATCTTTGGGGTATGGAAAGGGCCATGGGACGGGAAATTCTGACTGCCACTGGAAAAGTAGGGTGAAATCGTCAAGGGCGGGGAATTTAGCCTTGTAGCCGATCACCTACGGACCACCCCAAAAAGAGCTTGCTACAAGGGTTCTTTAACGTGCAGGAAGCGTGGCATTTCTTCCAACACGTGGACCTGAGTTTACATCCCATCCGAAAGATGGGTTGTGTATTTATTAATCCCGCACAACCACGGAATGGGTCCTATTTCTATATCCCGGGACCCTCGGGGTCAGCCTCCGTTTAGGAGGGGTCATACCCCGCAAGCCGGAGATACTAGGTCCTATTTCTATATCCCGGGGTTCCCTCGGGGTTAGATCATATATGTATGACCTTGCCATAGATCATATATGTATGGCAAGGTCAGCAGCAAAAGCAAAAATATCAAAAAGAAAAAGAAATGGGGTAAATGTCAAGGAGACAGCATCCCATCCCCAAGTTTAAACGACCCCCCCCAAAAAAAAGAACAAAAAAGAAAGCATCTAGGGATGTACATCTCCGAATGACAACAGTGACGAATAACATCTTTTAAAGCTTACGACAGTCGGAAAATCCAGCAGGTGGTGAGCTGGATTCGAACCCATACCTCTCCGGTACTATCCGCCCTAGCAGTCTCCAGTCCGTCAACAACTCAACACGATCAAGGACACCTCAGTAAAAGGATGATGGCAAGTATCGGTGGCTATTATAGGCGTACTCGATGTTACACAAAAAGGGTAGAAATTAAAGAGAAATAAGGAATTGCTGCAACGACAATAATTTAAGTGATAGACATAAGTGAAGCAGCTCTATATGTACAAATGGATAATCATGAAAAAGAAAGGAAATGGGGTAAATATCAAGGAGACAACATCCCATCTCCAGGTTAAAACGACCCAAAAACAAAGTATCTAGGGGTCACCGTACGGTCTTCATTCAACACAGTGAAGAACCTCACGCCATACAGCAAGCCCTTAACGGCCCCAAAAAGGTAAAAAATCAATGGAAACAAACCACATCCAATAACCTGAATATCAAGAAACTAAAATTTTATAAGAAGACAAGGACAAGCTAATGACCAACATATTCCTGACTTGGGACATGCGCAAAAATTGCGGTATGCTTAAACTCGTTTTCTTGGATCCAAACCCGCCCCCTATGTGTGGTGAATGACTAAAATATAAATACACAAAGCGACTCACAGTAAAAATCAAACTAGAAAAAAGTCCAACTCATCAAGACGAGTACCTTTACAATGAAGTACATAAAATATATATATAGCTGCAAAAGCAGAAATGTACATCTTCGAATATCAGTTACATTTGTAACAATTCAAATTTACTTACTGGGTTAAATTACGTCGTATAAATTTCATGAAAATTACTAGAGCATGGTTAACAACTTTGTTTACCATTTTGAGAACAATTTTTGATAACAAAAACAAACTTTGTTCACTGAAATAATGTCTTTTAAAGGCATACTGATATAATACAAATTTTACGGCTATACGGACAATTACAAGTTACTTCTACCCCTAGACACAACTATTACCCAACACGAAGGGAGATGATGTGTTGGTGTCAAGCGACCTCAAATGCAAAAATCTGACATATTTAAACCATAGAATGAATTTAATTCCTTATTTCCATAAATTAGTACTTGTGTCATTTATGAGTCTTCCAGATGAAGTAACAAAAGAGTATTTTCCTGTAGGGTTCTAGTGAACACCAACCCTTTTTGAGACCCTCACATATACTGTACCCTTATGGGTCCCTTGAGAATTGTTTCTATTATTATTATTACTATTACTATTACTATTATTATTATTATTCCATATTGAGACATATGAGCAAATCCTGCAAAGTTTCAACGGTCTCCGAGACTTGTGCTTCGGACAATTTCATCGTAGAAGAAAATAAAGAAAAAAAGAACAATAGATTTGCATTTGCAAACAAGAACTGATGTTACCCTTGAAAATCAACTCAACGACTGAACCTTGTCGGTAACATTAACTCTACCTAAAAATCAATTTTCACTGAAATCTTACAAACAAAAAATTTCTATGCAACTTTTTCCATTGCATTTTTTTTGCAGTGTCTAAATCTACCTAGAAATAAATTTTCAAAGTTGAAATTATGACGTACTTTGGCAGCCATCTTGAATTTTTTTCATTGCTTGCAAAAACAATAAGTCCCCTAGCTGTGTTAGTATTCAGTATGGAAAATCGGTACGCTATACTTAATTTATCATGGTTCTCATTTTAATATACCTTTCCTGTATGTGCTTTAGGTATATAAAAAAACTTATCGCTTCAACAAAGCTCTGGGTTGTTAAAAGATTTTTAATGTTGTCCTATCATGATGAGCTACCGTTTCAGAATAACAAATCTACAAATCAAAAACCAAAATTTAATAACACAGATAACATGCGCATATATCTTCCAATGCTGTAAATCTACGGGTTTGTCTTTTAAAGTAAACATATCTATGAAGTGTTTTCACTTGATCTTTATGGACTCACGTCTCGAATTTGACGAAAATGGTCATCTCAGTACAAAAATTTACGACAAAAGAGAAGATTCAAATTTCAAAGTTATCAATTCTCCCTAATATGGACAGTAACATTAACTTGTCCTTCTTATGGAGTGTATGTTTCACAGTTGATTCGTTACGCAAGAGCTAGCATTATTATACATACTTTCTCATTATACATAGTTATCTCCGTGACCGCCTTATTGAACAAGGCTTAAAAAATCGTCTCATTAAAAAGTTCTTCTATAGATAACAGTCACTTATGGAAAAAAAGTTCCGGTCCGAACTATGATTCAAGATTCTTTTTTTACTTAATACTAGGATGATCATTCTTTAAACTGTCTACGAACTTTCAAAAGAATTTGCTGTTGAGTTGCTGCCGGACACTACCGCAATGGAAGCGGAGGTTTGGTGCCCCATAAAACCGGTTTAACCCAACATTTCTTTTGAAATGCCTGTGGCAAGTCAGGACAATTGCGGCTGACAGTTTTTTTGTCGTCGCCTTTGTTTTCTGTGGTGTCTTGTATAACAAACTGTTTATGTCTTTGTCGATGATGTTTGTATTGTGATAACTGCATACAAAGAGATAAATATATATTTTTCAAACTTTCACCTTGGTCTTGTTTAATGGTTAGAGAAGAAACATGTACCATGGGTTTCAGTTGGTTTTGTCGTAGGGTTAAAAAATGACATTTATCAATCGGCTATCCAACAGATCTTTCACAACCTTACTTTTAATTAGTACTGGGATGAACTTTTCACTGTCTTTCAACCTGCCAGTAGCAATTACCTGACACTACCGCAATGGAAGGGGGGTTTGGCACGTCATAATGCAGGTTTAAGCCACCATTTCTTTTGAAATGCCTGTACCAAGTCAGGACCATTGCGTTCGATAATTGTTGCAGTGGTTTCCACTTGCTTTTGTCTCTACTGCCTCATTGACTTCGGCAATTTTGTTATTACCCCTATTGCAGTCAGAAAATTTAAACATTGTTGACTTTTCAAAGACAACACATCTACACTTTTTGCATCTTCAAATCATCAGATATACACAATTCTATAAGATCGTTCGATACTTTTGTTGCAGATCCGAGTACTGTCATTTTGAGTCGACATTTGTTCCGGTGGTTTCCACTTGCTTTTGTATTTTGCCTCGCGGACTTCGGTAATTTTGTTACTACCCCTATTGCAGTCAGAAAATTTAAACATTGTTGACTTTTCAAATATCTTAGTACTATTTTGAGTCGGTGGTCGACAAAGGCACAAGCAAGGTTATCGTTTGAAGGTGCTCCCTGTTCACGTAGGCGAATCTACAAGTATTGTTCTTTCACGACAATGGCAAGGAAATAGACATATACTAGAGTACAAATAATACTAGGATCAATCAACTGCTCGTCCAACACATAAGAGGCCGGGAAGTAGTTCGCAAAAAATGTCTCCCCTGTATACCTGTCATCTCCTCAAATAAACAAGATGTGTGATGACACAGTAACGGCAAAAACAATCTCAAATTTCTAATATTTGCGGTATTTTTTACATTTCATATACCATGTATCTTATTCTGCAACAATCGCTGTATATGAGAAATCATACAATTGTCGTAATTACATTTTATCAATATTGTTCTTCTCATTGGGGAGGGGTGGCACTTTCGGGACTTGGATTTTAACTTCGGAAAATCTGTATAGCCCTAAATTTAGGCCTTGAAATCGTGATGAATTCCATCAGGATGCGGGAAAGTCATGTTTACATGCACGGAAAATCGGAAAAGTTTTGGTGAAATTTGCCAGGATTGGCGAAAAAAAATTGTTTATTCCATGTACCTGCATGTACATTTGTTTATTCCATGTACCTGCATGTACATAAGACGTTTTCAACGTTCAACGAGACCACTTTCGGGACACTTGGGATTTGTTTTCTTAACTCCGGGAAATCTGGAAAGCCTTAAGATAAGTCGGGAAACCGGGATTGAATGCCATCGGGATACGGGAAATTCATGTTTTTAATCACGGGAATTCGGATATATTATGATGAAATTTCATGACCGGGATTGACCAAAAACGGTTTATTCCGTATATGAACGTTCATAGAGCCCACTTTCGGAACGCCGGGATTTGCTCTTTTAACTGTTGGAATCGGGGATAGCTTTATATTAGTCGGAAAATCGGGATTTAAATCACATCAGGACTGGGTTGCACAAAGCTCAATTAAAACTTAATAGACAATTAAAAGTTAACAGTCTATTAAATTAGTAGGAAATGTTAAAGCTTAATAGGAAAAATGAAAGGATATGTAGTGAATGTACATGTGACAAAAACGCACACGATACATAGAAAACTCCAATTTATCAAGGACAGGGCTTTTATTCCTGTCTACATCTTGATGTCGCCTGATGGTCTTCAACTAGAGGTGAACAATATTCACCCCCTCAAGCGAGTTCAAGAAATAGACTATTTAATATTTTATAGTCTGTTAACTTTTGTGCAACCCAGTCCAGGATATCAGAACGTCACGAGCTTTTTGTTTTGGGGACGGGGAATCGGGATTTTTTTGGTGAATGTAACGAGATTGACAAAAAGTTTCCTTAATCGACAAAAACACAAATTTATTTGTAAATATTACACTTTGATATTTTCTATTTATTGTTTAGTTTAAAATAATTTAATTCTAAATGCTTATTTGTGGCACTTAAATTTAAGATAGGCATTATAAGTCGCAAATGCATGCATTATGAACATCTGAAATAATAATAACTCACTACCTAAAACCAGGATTACACATGTAGCCTTCTCTCTTTATTCAATATTTTTACTGGGTTTCTTAATTTTTTTATTAATTTTCTCGCATCTTCACATTGATATCAATTGTTTATCAGTCGTATAAATACTGACATATGAATCGTTTCAAACGCTCAATACTTTTTTTGACTTTTTCGCAACAGATAATTCGGTGTTTGAACACAGGGGCTATGCTCGTTAAATGTTGAAATAATACTACAAATACAACAAGGGGTTGAACTGCTATATTCGAAATTTTCTACATGCTCGTGTTAATTTCTTTATTTCTAAAAAACGGTTTATAACTTTAAAACAACGATTTCGCCAACTGAAAGATAAATGTTTTTCCTTTCCAAAGAGGCCTTAAAGGTATTGGTCTAAAAACCAGATCTTACCAACAATCAAAACAAGGAAATTTTTCTAGCAGTCCAGAAATTTATCATAAGTAGCAAAAGATTCACATCTTAGATTCACTTATCCTCTATTTACTTTTTGTACTCATATACCTAGCACATATAGTAATTCTGTTCTCTATTCTTCGAGTTAATTCATGAAATAAACGACTGCATTTAAGGGAGACGAATTTATATAAGTTTTTCGAAACTTGTTTTCGAATCCCATTAATTAATTGATTTTGTAATATGTATGTGTATTTATATATTTGTGCTTTGTATTATTTGTAACAATTAATTAATAAAATATGTTTACACTAAAAACCAGAAAGTCATCCCATGTGAATGAAAACGAAAATGGGTGAAATTGGTAGGTTGGACACGTGTATAATTTATAAAACATTGTTTTAAAACTAACTCTATCTGATAGTAAAGACTGTATGATAATAAAGAAAAAAGTCTAGCAACCCTCAAAGGGCATGGGCGGAAACAAAATTTAGAATTATTATTTATTATACAAATATGCATCGTATAAAACATATGAAACTGATTTCTGCATATGGCCTTTTTCAGGATCCACTTTTTGCAAGTTTTTAAGTAGGAAGAAAATGGACTTTTCATTATATTTTTAGATTTGTACTCACTGTCAAAATAAATATATGGGGAAATTAAAGGGGCATGTATTACTTTTACTATTTTCAATACGTTAAATTTCAAGATTTTCGGACACCTATTAATGTGTACTTGAATTGTAATATAAGGGTGGTTACCATTAGGTTTTCTTTTAGGGCTCATTACAGCTCATTAAAATTATTGCAGTTGGAGTTAACATATGTGATATGGTCTCATGTTCATTTACTCCATATCCTCTCGTAAAATGATTTGATAACAGTTCCGTTTTTTATAAAAAGTTGATTCCTGAAAGAAACCTCAGGAAGAATGCATAGGAAATAAAAATTCGATCGTGTTTGAAGTTTTATTCTGGAAAAACGCTACAAAGAGCGGACATAAAATTTGTACATGGATTAACAGGGATACTGCATAGCAATCCGTATACAAATTTTTGTCAAAATCTGAAGATGGCCTTTTGGGGATCCACTTTGAAATACAGGCACTAAATTGATCTTTTATGCCGATTTGTGCATTGTATGTGCATCTATACGTTCACCTGCGACAATCTACGTTATTTTCATATAAATTCAAAAATTAGGAGTGAAAAATAGTAGTATTTTTTTCAGTGGAAATAACTTTTATAATTATGCATCTATGGTAAACAATCTAAAAAGTAACATTTCTACCTCATTTAACGAGAGCTCAATTTCTATTGTTCTATTTCAACCACTTCCCCGCTTGTATTAAAAGTTTATCACTGAAGCGAAAACGAAGTAATGTTTCGAAAAACAGGAAAAAAACAAGCCAACTTTGCATGTTGTAATATGTTCTTTAGTGAAATCATAGATAAACATATGTTTGAATCATTTCCGCAACTGTAAATACACTTCATTAGACACGTCAAAGAACTTATCATGAGATACTTTCTTACGTTTCTAATTACAAAAAATGTACTTTTTGTATAAATCTTGATAATATTTACAGCACCACGAGTTCATCCGAATTCGGAGTTACGAGTCCCCGTATGCATTTGTGCATTCAAAAAGTATCAATAAAAATTAAATCGTACTTTCCGGCTTATCTGTTCCTAAAACATGTCCGATTTGAAAGGAGTATTTGTAAGATACTAAAAATCTCTCAAACAAACACAATTTCCTTTTTTTTATTCTTTCGTTCTTCAATTTTTTTCTTCTTTTTCTTTAATTTCGTAAACTATATATAAATTTCTATACTTTGGTATTCGTTCAGTTTGATAAGAATGTGCGATTACATATCTAAGACGTTTAAAACTCGACCTATACACAGATTTTACATGAATCTAAAATTATTACAGGGTCAAAATGATATATCTGATATATCTGACAGGCATATACATGCATGTAATGTTGTGTATATATGTAAATGAGATAGGATAGGTAAATATAGGTAACAGGTCAAAGTTCGCTGTTTTATTTTGTGGGGTTTCCCTAAGTATTTCACAATGTGTCTATAGGTACGTAAACTTCATTCACAAAATAGTGAGTCACAGATCAACACCACAAACCCCGAATGATGGATTAAAAGTAAATTTAAAATTCGGAATAATGGAAAATATGAAAAGAAAGGAACTAATTGTGCGTCAACATAGCAAAGTTGAAAAAATTCCAGATGATGAAAGCGAGGAATTACTTTTGAAGAAAACGGACAATGAAACGGAGGACAACACGACAGAATCTTCACACAATCAGCTCAACAATAAAAGTCATGCACTTGCTCGTGCACTAAGTCGCACTAGTGACAAAGATGCGACAGAATTAACACTTAATGGAGACTTACATATTATTATGCCTAATACTGAGGACACTTTGAAATACCGAGAAGATGAAGGCAAAGAAACAGATATTGACTTCAAAAAATCAAAATTAAAAAGTGAAAATGACCAGAAAGGACCGTGTATTTTTTTAAGAACAAACTGTACTAAACAGATTGTTTTGAACATTTGTTTTGGACTTTTTATTGCTTTAGCAATATTTATTGGAATTAAAGCATTATCTGAGAAATCTGAAAATAGTCAACATGAACACGAACGTTATTTGTATTGTTATTCATGTGAAAGTATTACAGGACGAGAAAAATACATTCAGCATGTAAATAATATGTGCTGTTCACATGATCCCGTACAAATATCTGTACCGAAGGTAGGTTGTGTACGTAAATAACAAGGTCAAGCATATGGAAAATCCCATTCATTATTTTGGGTTACTATTAATAGGTCAAGGCAATCTTGACGCTTATTTACAAATACAAATACTTTTCAGAAGAAATATTGTTTTAATTGTTATTTACAAAAAGATGTTTGATATCTATATTTACTGTAACACGTGGGAAAAGTTTTGATCATTTTCTGATGTAACATTACTTACCCCTCAACATGTCAAAGGAAAATATAGTTCAAAGGCTAAGAATGAAATTTAGAGCACTCTTTATATATTTACTCTGCATAATAAATAATATAACTTTAATATATTATTAATATATATTTACTCTGCATAATAAAGGATCATTTTTTTTTTTTGGAGCAAATGCCATAATATGTGTTCCCGCTTGAAATATGTAATACATGTACTTCATTCTTTGGAATTATTAATTCTATTACAAATACACTGAATACAAGCCAGTCTTGGTGACTGTTTTTATATTTTTATGCCCCCAGATCAAGATCGGGGGGGGGGGGGGCATCTTGTTTTTGTCCTTTCTGTCTATCTGTTTGTCTGGGCGTCCGAAACTTTTTCTGTTTGTCTGGGCGTCCGAAACTTTAAACTTGGCTATAACTTTTGAACTATGTAAGGTAGACTTTTCATACTTGGCAAGTGTATAGGTCTAGTCAAGAGGAAGATAATAATGCAAAAAAATAGGTCAGGTCAAAAGTCAAGGTCACAGAGGTTAAAAAGGGGTGAAATTGGCCGTTTTCACATATTTGACTGTAGAATCCCTATTATTTATCTTATTTAGACGGGTTTGTTTTATGCTATTGCTAATAAAATTGCACAACTGTAGTGTGCGACAGATTTGGGGTAACATTTACCGTTTTTGAGAAACAAGAGGTCTAAAGGGGACAAATTTTTTATTTGTTTTGTTCGGATCTTAACGCAGTATTTTTTGTAGGTTTCTTATAGCATGTTTAAACAGATACATTTAACAATTAAAACCATTTACTTAAATAAGAGGCCCAAAGGGGCTTCATCTGTTTCAGAATAAAGGGGTTGAATTGGGTGTTTTTATGGTAATAAACAAGTTTTGTACAAGTGTATAGGTCTTATCAAGAGGAACATAAATATGCAAAAAAAAATAGGTCAAAGGTTAAGGTCACAGAGGACAAAAAGGTGTATATTTTACTATAGAATCTGGGGGCATATGTAGTGTTTCACAAACACATCTTGTTTTTTATTTCATTTTCATTTTTATTATGTTCATTTTATTCCAGACTGCCCAACAAACTTCACACGATCAGAAGCCAGTTGGTAAGTACAAAAGTACAAAATACCTTTAGTATGATCCAATTGCATTTAGTCAAAATGAAATCTTAGAAGTAAAAATTAATATAAATCAAAATATGCTAAATTTCATTACACCGTATAGCAAACATAGTAGAAACGGACAAAGATCTTTCTTTTTCTTTTTTGTTCACGAATTACAATGAAAACGCACAAAAATGTGTATTCACCAGATAAAGAACGGAGACAAATTGTATCGTTTGAATAGTAAAAAAAAACATATGCATGGGAACAACCCTGTTCCAGAGTCCATAAGTGACATTACTTGTAAGCCAGAAACGATAGACTTTCCATAACGAGAACTAGTTGTTCATGAAATTTCTCACATCGAGTTAAATAAATTTTGCAAATGTTTGAAAAGGAGGCTTTCCGAGCATTTAAACATTTGAAAATTTGTTTAATGAGATGTGAGAAATTTCATAATTACCGTGAAACTGTTTCTCTAATGACTGTACGAAAAACACCGAGGGTTGTATTCCGAATAAATTTGGCGGGAAATTTCACGAAACTTGTTCTCCTCTCTAGAAAGGAGAACAGATGGTCCCACACTCTTCAGGAAATGTAAAGACTGGATAGAATTAGAGAACCTGTTTCTACATATCTAACTGAATTTAAATGGGAAACAGAATGTCGGTTTCTTATAAATATATAGACTATTTTTGATTTTGTTCTATTATTAAAAATTAATGTAAAGGATGAAAATAACATATATATGTTTTTTTTTTATTTTGCAGTGACTTCTTCATATAACAGTACCAGAATTCTAGAATTCCAGGCCATGTTCACTAAGAAATGGAAGCGGATGAATGAGAAAGGTAGGTACTGTAATAAAAAAATTTTATATAGTTTTTAGTAATGGTTCTAAGCCATTCATGCTTGCTGTTATTAATTTATTGTAATTATATTTCGAGTTTTTTTTATCTTATAATTTTGTATCTACTTTCCCACTCAGATTTTTTAAACAATGCAATCACAGGAATTTTATTTATTTTTTTTAACAATGCATTCTCATGGAATTAAGTTAGCGACTTACATTCACAAACTCAGTAAGTACATACATTTTATCAAGCAACATCATCAATAAACTTTAGTCCAGCAGCTTACACTTTAAATGTACACTTTTGTTGTGTTCATTTTGGGGTCCTGTGTTGTCTCATTGGCAATTAATATCAAGAGTTTTGGAACCCAATTTCTAAAACCACTAACAGATGTTTTCCGTTTACAGATATAATACCATGGAGGCCGCTTACCAGTGTTGAACAAAGCTTTGCCAGCTTTAAGGATGGAAGTAATAAAATTCGGCTGAAACGTGACGGAAGTTACGTCATCACCCTTTCCTTAACAACTGACACGTTTACCGGAAATTTCTCAACTGTCCGAGAAATGGCATGCCTTGTATTTAGTTTTCCAGATGGAATGCGCCGTGAAGAATGTAGACAAATCACACACACGGACAAGATGGTTATACCATTTCAAATTTTTAAGTTTGATACATTGAAA